>ML296986.1:82327-101208 GCA_005239495.1 Nicotiana undulata | reverse complement strand
CCGCTCTTTTTTGATATATATATATATATATATATATATATATATATATATATATATATATATATATAAAATATTTTTGTCAGTTATTATTTTTACAAGTGGCAAAACATATACATGTAGGGTATTCTATCAGTTGTGCACAAGTTTAACATAATCAAAGGACTATAAGTGCTCAACATAATATATAAAGGACAAAGTTAGACCAATCAATCATACTTAAGGGACAATTTTGGTTTAAAACTCTAAAAAATTACCATACATTAGTGCATGCACTTAATCTATATAAACTATTATCATGGTGTTAATGTTTTTCTTTTTTAGATGAGCACTACTCGGGGGCGTGCAGTAACGAAGTCAAGAATTTTCTCAAAGGTATTCAAACTTGAAAGAAGAAAAAATAATTCCCTAACAAAGAGTGTTCAATATATTTTATATACCTCTAAACTAATATATACAATATAATTTTTAGACAGAAGGTGATCAAATGATCACTCTTAACCCAACGTCACTTCGCCCTTTGGGACGTGAATGTGTATTGGTGAAAAAATAACTTAGATTTGTGGTCCACTCGACCGATAGATGACACGTGGTTACAGGGGGCCGAAGGATAAGGCTACATGTAATTTTATTTTATAATAACTATAATAAGACATTTCAAGTTTTAACAATTTATTTTTGTTTTGCTGATGTTATACAGACGAGTTAACAAATATAAATAAATAGGTCTCTTAGTAGTTAGCATATTTATCTTCTTCTTCGATTTTAAATTTTCCCCCCTGAGTTCTTTCATTTTTACTGTTACATCCCATATTTTTGTACGTGAAAGTACGTTATAATTAAATTGATAAAAGCTCGGAAATGAGATGTTACATTCCGCATTTTCGTACGTTAAAGTTTCGTGGTAAGTTAATCGAAGTAAGTTTGAGAATGAAATTATTTTGAAATTATAATCATTATGCTATTCCAAACAAGTGATAAGTAAATTCGTGAAGGTGAGAGGGTAAGCTAATCGAAGAAATGAGTTTCGTCGAAGTTTGACATTTTGGGATAAAATACGGTCCAAGCTATAATATCTCGTATTTGTGGACTAGTACCATACAAAGTACCACATGACCATGCTAGTAAGGTGTATACGATATGTTAAAAATAGATAGTATTTTAAGTAATTTGAGATAATTCTTAATTATATAAATAATTAATCCAAATATTTGGATAAGTATTACATCTCCAAACGTGGCAGCCCTTAAAAGCCAATTGATGACTCTTATACTCACTTTATAAGGCCAAGTCATCACCTTAGTGGGTCCCACACCCACTAAGGTATAAGACCTCTAAATTCACGAATAGAGGTGGATTAAATGAAGAGAGGTGGCAAAGAATTCAGCAAGTAACGATCTCAATAAAAAAAATTCATACTAAATTATACTGCGTAATAGCAATAGGATTTTGCGATTCTAAGGGAGTATGGTGATATTTTTCTCAAGATTATCATACGGATTTCTCCCTACTTCGATCCGCCGTTACGTGTTGTCGCAATTGACATGTGTTAGAGGAATTGCCAAGAGAATCGACTCAGATATGTTAAGGCTATCCCTTCTTTCTTTTGGCATGATACACACGATACAAACGAAACGAGCAAATGCACAACTTCCATAAATGACTCTATTCATAGAAATGTTAGAGATGCTTATGTTCTTGATTTCCCATGTGTCCTATTATTCTATCATCTGTTCACGAGTCTCATAAAATACGTAAGTTGATGAAGTTTACTTCATGATATTAATCAAAGGCAAAATTGTCTTATGACACTCCGAAGGATTTTATTGACGTACTTCTCATGCATTGCATTCATTTATACATGTACATTGACCCATGACCAGATGACGTTATATACGCATATATATGAATATATATGTATATGGGTTACGAAAAAAGGTTACGGCATTATATATGCACCACCAGCTGATCAGCTGGTATACGTTGATGATATTGCCCACACTGGACGAGATGATATGATGGGATGCCCTCAGAGACTTGATAATGATATGTATACATATACCTGTGCATGGTATGGTATTCATACGCGTATGAACGACATTTTAAATATTAAATAATTCACAGAGCTATTCAGATTTACATGTCGAGTCTTTTACTCCATGTTCCTCTCATGTCTATTATTTACTGATTTTTATTCCTTACATACTCGTCACATTATTTGTACTGGCGTTCCTTTTGCCTGGGGACGCTGCGTTTCATGCCCGCAGGTCCCGATAGACAGGTCGAGAGTCCTCCAAGTAGGCTATCAGCTTAGCGAAAGATGTTAGTGCGCTCCATTTGCTCCGGAGTTGCATATTTGGTCAGTATAATTAGGACATGTATTAATTGGTATGGCGGGGCTCAATCCCGACCTTTATGATACTTATGTACTATTAGAGGCTTGTAGACACATGTCATGTATACAGATACTTGTATGGCCTTGTCGGCCTATGTTTTGAGGTTACAAATGATCATATTGGCCTTATAGGCCGTATGTCACATGTGTAAGTTTTTATATCAGGTTGGGTCGTCCTATATTGAGTACTCCCTATGTTCATTATGTTTAGCCCATGATGGCCCGTTTGTCCCATTTTCCAATAAAAGTACGATAAGAATGATATGTTATGTTGGTACTCGGTTAAGTATCGGGTGCCCGTCGCGGCCCATAGGTTTGGGTCGTGACATCTACCTCTCCTAAGCTTATGTCTAGAAGATGAAGGTAGCAGAGATGAGGATGTTAAGATGGATGTGCGGGCACACCAGGTTAGATAGGATCAGAAATGAGGTTATTCATGAAAAGGTGGGTGTGGCCCTTATTGAGGAAGCGATGGGGGAAGCGCGACTTAGGTGCTTTGGCCAAGTGAGAAGGAGAAACACAGACGTCTCGATGAGGAGGCGTGAGAGGTTGACATTGGAGGGCTTACGGAGAGGTAGAGGTAGGACAATGAAGAGGTGGTGAGAGGTGATTAGGCAAGACATGGCGCAACTTCAGCTGACCGAGGACATGACCCTTTATAGGAAGGTATGGAGGTCGAGGATTAGGGTAGTAGAGTAGGTAGTCTTGAGTGTTCATAACAGTAGTATTGGCGCGCAGTCTCGCTTTCTGTTAGTAGTAGGTTTTATGACTAACCGTTATTTTTTTTTCATTGTTGAGCACCTTACTGTTTTGTTGTTTTTATTCGATTTTTGGTATTGTCCCTTCTTGTCTATATTTTCATCAATGTGGTGCTTATGCTTTATTGAGCCGAGGGTCTATCCTCTCTATATTCACAAGGTAGGGGTAATTCCTGTTGTCGCGTCCTTTTTTTTTTTTCAAACTCCTTTCGGGGTCGGTCAAGGGTTTTTGACATTGTTGGGATAACTCGCTTCCTTTTGGGAAAGGGGTTATGCAAGTTTTGAAGAGTCGCCACCTAACGAGTTAAGGTGCATTAGGGCACCTATTTGGGTCATTTACAAACAAGTTTTGATAACCAGAGATAGGGTAAGGGCTTGAAATTATTCTACGGGGAAGGTGTTAGGCACCCCTCAGAATCCACAACTGTGGTTCCCGGCCAAACAACTTTGTGAATTTGTGCAAGTAGCAAATAGGCAATTAATGCTTAAGAAAAGAAGATGGTTTTGAAAGATTCACAGTCTAAGCACACATGCGTTATCAAGTTTGAAAATATTTAATAGCTAAGTAAGATTTTGAGAGAGTTACATTCTAAATATGCATATGGGATAGGGGATGTCCTAGGTTTGTTTGTCATATGGATCACATCAATGCAATACCCGGTATGTCACTCCTCAAAGAGGGGATACACGTGGTATTAGCGCACCGGTCATCATATCTATATCTACCCTTCCCACCCCGTGAAGGTGACTAAAACGAGTGTTGGTCAACGACCGCTAATGCATGCTGCTACCCGTCCCTTCTTAATAGTCCTTGTGGAGTTTAGGACTTCTACCTATAAGGGATGTTCTAGGCAGACCCTCAGGTTTAAAGACAAAATACTAGGCGACAAATAAGAACACAAAGAACTGCAATTAGGGGGAAAACACACAAAAACAGGCCCAAGTATACCTCCACAAGTAATGCAAATGGGCAGCATGACTCAAACACAGTTAAGGGCCATATTTGAATTCAGAATCCTAAGACATGATATCTAGGTAATTGTAAACAGATGGCAGATTTGTTCCATAATTCAGGAGGGGGATCTTAATCAGTTTTTGCCTACTGATTTTAAACCTGTTAAATGTTAGGCAACATACACAAAAGGTAGATTTCAAGTTTTTAAACAAATTTATCACCTAAGGCTTGCCTAGGTGTGAGACAGCTTACCAATTATCAGAATTACTTAGAGAAAACTGCTTGAAATTGTATTACTTAAACATGTTGTTCTAAACGTTCAGAGTTCAGAAATTATTACTAGTTATTTGCAACTGAGTGAAGCTGTTTTTATCAGTAATTAGACTAGAGGTGCCTAAGCGGATATGGAGGCAATCCTGAGGACATGATCTCTAATGCACATAGATATAAAGTGGTGTATATGTAGTACCTAAGCATAATTTCCTAATTGTTCAAGCATGCTTCAGTGTATGCAGAGATGACATGTGGATTAATATTGTATTAGCCTAAAACAGGATCTCTAAGTGTAGAATATGATTGTGGAAAATACCATTTTTTATTAGCAGGTTTTCTGAGTGACATAATAGTGAGATGGACATGCTGAAAACATAAATCAGAAGGCCTAAGAGACATGATCTCTAATGCATGAATGAATCCTAAGCATGATTTCTATTGCGTAAGAAGGAATATAAACCTAATAACATGTTTTCTACCCTTTAATAGCTAAGACATGCATAATTACCCCTCCCTTTTCACTATCCATCCCCATAGTTGTTTACAATAGTTATTATAAACCATTTGCACAATTACATAATTAAAAATAAGAAAAGAAGAAGTTATACTATAGAGAGCCTACTGATAGACCTAGAATCTCCAGAATGCCTCGAATGCCATTGGTTCACAGCCTTTCACATGATCCAGGTGTGTCAAAGTTCCCTAAGGATCTCAAGGGATCCCGGGCAGTGCTCACACCCAGATTCATAACCAAACCGAGTAAGTGCAGTGTGGAAGGGCTAGCTCTAACGTGTCAGAGTTCAGAGGGAGCTCATAGGGGTCCCTAAGCAGTCACACATTAAAGGAGCAGAACCTAGACTTCTAAGAGCATATGTGAGAGTGCTTGACATAGTTTTGAAAGAGTTGAGTCGGAAAAACAATTTTGAAAATGGTTTTGGAGAGTAACATAAGAGTTTGCATTAGTGAAAACCAGTTTGAGAGAAAAGGATCATGATAGTTAACAAACTCAAAATCAGAACAACAGACATTGTTCAGGAAACAAACACAAGCAGGGAAGAGGGTATTGGGGACAAGTAAGTCACACAGTAGAAATAGATTTGCACGCAGGTTAGCACCAAAGAATTACTACAATACTTAAATAATCATAGCAGTAGTCTATCACAAAGAGTTTATGCCAGGAACTCAACAACATTAGATTGAGGGATGCTAAACAGGTTCATACATTAAGTTCAGGGAAAGGGTTCAGGATTACATAGTAGCTAGGGGGGTCATGAATGTCTGCTGATAATGTACTGGGATTAGGGGGTAAGGCAGAAGTGCAATGAAACAGATAAGAAAGCAGTAGAGATGATGAATTAAAGTAATCACATAGATAGACTAGTAGATAGACATGCTAATTGCGGGGTAAACAATAAAACCATAGGTAGGGGCATAGTAGAAACAAAAGGAAATGTAATATGAATTGAAGCATGTTGTTTTGGAAACCTTAAACTTAAACGGAGAACATACCAGTTAGATGAGGAAATAAGTACAAAGTAATGGAGCAGTAGTGTGCAGAGAAGTAGAGCAGCAATGTATAGAGCAATATAGAACAATGGAACAGTAGAGCAAATAGAGCAGTAGAGTTACTCAGTCTTGGCATTCAGCCGACTGAGTAGCAAGTAAACAACAAGTAGAGCAAGAGAGAATATGTGTGTATGTAAGAGAAAGTTCAGAACAGTAAAATGTTCATGCGTCTGTCTGTGTGTGTGTGTTAATGAGAGTAGAGGTACTTATAGTTTTTAGAAGAGGCAGGAAAATAAGGTAAATAGGTACTAACTCAGCATAACTATGGAAATAATACAAATCCGAATCAATTAAAGACCTGAACTCCCATTAATTAGGGAGTCTTAATTCAAACAGACACAATTAGTATCAAACAAGAAGAAAATCAATCATAAACTGATTTTTACTATAATAGGAGTAGTAAAAGCATGTGGCATGTAATAGAGACTAGGTACAGAATATTTCAAGTAAGGAAAGTACTTGTTAAATAATTAATAGCATATATGTGCACATAAATAAAGTAGAGTACAATTTTAATTCTGAAAATTAGTTCCAAGAATCACGAATAAGATTGAAAATCACAGGGAGTCAATACTAACTAAGGAAGGTATCACACAAACAAGGAAACAATTCGAAAATCAATACAGAATCACAAGGAAAATACACAAAATCACAGATTTCGGGAAGATATCACAAGTCTAAGGAGGTTACATAAAATCAATATAAATTATCATGTGAACAAACAATAAGACAAATAGTCGGACTTATTAGACGTTAAATAACAAGTGTTGAACAAAATTACAGAAACCCTAAGAACAAATTAGAACAGGAAGCACAAGAACATATAGAACATACATGAAACCTAGAATGTTCATGAGAGACATGCAAACACATCGCAAACAGACTCAAACTTCAAATCGAAACCAGAGGTGTTAGGGTTTCTTAACAAAAACATGAATCGAGCAAAATAAAAGACTCAGGTGATGTTTAAACATGCTAAAAACCACAAAGTAATTGCTAAAATCAGAAAGAAATCATTTTTTGCAAAAGGTTTTTGAAACCCTAGTCTGGAAAATGAGGAAATCGTTTAAAATTGAAGAAATCTTTTGAGGAAAACATGTGAGAACCTTAAAAGACACATAGATCCATCACAGATCTACAAAGATCGGAGGATTTAAAGCTAGGGTTTCCAGAGAAAATCCAGAAAGGAGAAGAAGACTTAGAATATCACCGGCCTTTGGCAAAAAAATATAGAGATCTAACTCGAACGACCATAGGTATCCGGAAAATATGGCATGAGACTGGAGATGGGAGTGAACCGCCTCAGGTTCGCTTGAGATCCTCCATCGGTGACAGGTGTGAAAGGCATTGCCATAAGACCAAGGAGAGGTGGAAACTTCATAGTTTCCGGCGAGGGGGTGGCTGGAGAGGGGAGAGACAGGGCTCATGGGACGAAAGTTCTAGAGAGAGTTGACAGGATTCACAGCGATGGGTGAAAAGTGAGGCGGAGGAAATGAGAGGGGGGAGGGGGTAGTCGTTTAGGGGTTAATATGGTAAGTATTAATGTGGGCCATTGATTTGAATTAATCAACGGCTCAGATTGAACGGAGGTTGGGCCGGGTAATTTGTAAGGCTGGGCTGGGTTATTAATTGGGTAGGGGTTTGGTTTCAATTAGGCTAAGATTAAAATTAAAAGTGGCTAAATGTTAAATACCCATTAAAAATAGGTAAATAATTTATAAAAAATGGCTAATAATTATAAAAAATGAAATTGATGCTAAATAGACTAAATTAAGATGATTAATTAGTATCAAAAAATATAAATGACTAATTATTGAATAAAAATAGCAAAAATATATAATTAGACTATAATTGCAAAGTTATTGCAATTATAGCCAAATAATATCAATTTGGCTACTTTATAAAATAATTAAATCTTAATAGGACCAAAAAAGGATATACTAAACCAATAAATGTTTTTAAAATCATTTATAATACAATTTATGATTAATTATTAAAGATAGAATGTCAGGTGAATTAAAATACATTAAATAAAATATGAGAAAATTATGGAAAAATACCACTTGTTATAAAAACCTGATTTTGAGGTATACATGCAAAATTTAAAATAATTTAAGAAAAAAATGGGTATCAACAACTACCCCTCTTTACCCGGGAAGGATGAAAGAGTTGCCGGGTAAAGATATGATGGCAAATTTTGACCGAGCGAAACGATTTGAAGAGATTTAGGCCGCACCCTGGTTTTTGAGTTGCCTACATATCCCCGGTTTTACAAGAATCAGGCCGTATGTAGTTCAGGAGTCATCAACGAAGTATACCGATGAGGCTATTCACAAGAACAAACGCAACATGTAAGGTTGGATGAATAGACGGTTTACGGGAATGGTTAGGAAAACTAGAGCGGGACCGCTCCTGCTAGGATAGCCATTGCTTTCCGGATTGCCTGCAAATAATCAATACAAGCATATATTGTGCATAAATTTAAAACATGATGCAAGTTCCCGTTGGACTATGAATGTGGTCTTCGGACGGTTAAAGATGCCGTCCTCATACCATGATGTCCTGGGCCATGAATTGTTCTATGTAGGATTCGCAGACCATGAAATGATGTTCTCGGGCCATGAGGATGGTGCCTCCGAACGATGACGCCTTTGAATAATGATATGCAAATGATTAAAAGAGATCCTCATGCCATGACATGGTGTTCTCGGGCCATGAAGATGGTGCCTTCGAACGATGATGCCTTTGGGTAAGTTGGCGATATTTCAGCCCATGAAGATGCAATAGTATGATGTTGACAAGACAAAGCTTAGTCTTGCGTATTGAAAGGGTAGAGCTTAGCCCGAAGAAAAAAGCGAAATAAACAGTGCTTGAGATAGCATTTAGTTTGAAGAAAAAGTAAATTGGAGGCAGAGCTTAGCCTCGGAAGGCGGAATAGTAGCCTTATGCAGATGCAAATGGAGACAGAGCTTAGTCTCGGAAGTCAGAAAGGTAGCCTTATGCAGATTGGAAGGCAGAATGGTAGCCTTATGCAATGCAGATGGAGACAGCGTTTAGTCTCGGAAGGCATAAAGGTAGCCTTATGCATGTTGGAAGGCAGAAAGGTAGCCTTATGCGATGCACACAGAGACAACGTTTAGTCTCGGAAAGCATAAAGGTAGCCTTATGCAATGCAGACGGAGACAACATTTAGTCTCGGAAGGCAGAAAGGTAGCCTTATGCAATGCAGATGGAGTCAGCGTTTAGTCTCAGAAGGCAGAAAGGTAACCTTATGCAGATGCAGATGGAGACAATGTTTAGTCTCGAAAGGTACAAAGGTAGCCTTATGCAAAGATGCAAATGCAGATGGAGACATCATTTAGTCTCGGAAGGCAGAAAGGTAGCCTTATGCAAAGATGGAAATGTAGATGGAGACAACGTTTAGTCTCGGAAGGCATAAAGGTAGCCTTATGCAAGAAATAAAATAACAGTAGGGATTCTTAGCTGGAAATAAATTGCGGTACTATGACCATTGAGATCATTGTGATCATGAAGCATCGTTCGCGTTGATAGTAAATGTCGGCAAGTGCAACGATTTTGAGAATCGCATTTTGAACAATGTTTGTCCCTTGGGCGGGCAGTATGTTTAGGGATTTTGCAACCTTAGTGCCTGCATCCAAGGAAAAATTATGAGTTTTGTAAGGGGAGGGTTAGTTCGTATCCCCACTGACTTTGCTTGACTTGTTCGGCTTGATCTGATGATACTGTCTGTATCGTTGGGGTAGCGTCTCTCAACAAAGCTTGTTTCATGCATGATTTGTAAAAGTATAACATAATGTATAAATTTAAAATAATTTTGGATGAATCGACGATCGTGACACGGTTCGAGATATTGCAACCTCTCCTACTATGGAATTTTGAGGGTCCTCCTCAAATTTCTGCCCCAGTTTGATGGGTGAATGCTTTTGACTGTTGCTAGTGCGGCGATTGGCTGAACTTGCTTCAGAATTTTGAGGGTCCTCCTCAAAATTCTGCCCCAGTTTCCAATTGCGGGGAAAAATGAAATTTTTATTGATTTGTGACCGTACCCATAGGGATGATTACGTATCCCCTCTTAAACGAGAATCAGGTCAGGCGTAGTTCAATTTACAACATTGATTAAAAGCATAACGGATTACACATAGTAACGCTTGACTGCATCTGCATTGATTGGCTTTGGCCAGACTTCTCCATCCATTTCTGCAAGTATAAGAGCTCCTTTTGTCAGCACTCGATGAACCATGTATGGACCTTTCCAGTTGGGAGAGAATTTCCCTTTGGCTTCATCTTGATGAGGAAAAATCTTCTTCAACACCAGCTGCCCCGGTGTGAACTGTCTTGGCTTGACTTTCTTGTTGAAGGCTCTGGTCATTCTATTCTGATAAAGTTGACCATGTCATACTACATTCATTCTCTTTCCGTCTATGAGGTCTAATTGCTCATAACGGTTCTTTACCCACTCGGCATCGCTGAGCTCAACTTCTTGTATGATCCTTAAGGAAGGAATTTCTACCTCAGCGGGAATGACAACCTCTGTACCATAAACCAACACATAAGGAGTTGCCACGGTCTATGTGCGGACCGTGGTGCGATATCCCAGCAAAGTGAATGATAGATTCCCGTGCCACTGCTTATGCTTCTCTATCATTTTCCTTAGTATCTTCTTGATATTTTTGTTGGCGGCCTCTACAGCTCCATTCATCTGAGGTCTGTAAGCTGTGGAATTCTTGTGTTTGATCTTGAAAGTTTCACACATAGCTTTCATCAAGTCGCTATTGAGATTGGAACCATTGTCGGTGATGATTGACTCAGGAATTCCGAATCGACAAACAACACGGTCGCGGAAAAAGTCGGCCACGACTTTCTTAGTCACTGCTTTGTAGGATGCTGCTTCGACCCATTTAGTGAAGTAATTAATGGCTACCAGAATGAACTTGTGTCCGTTAGAGGTGACAAACTCTATTGGTCGAATAACGTCCATGCCCCAGGCAGCAAACGCCCATGGTGAGCTTGTTGAATTAAGCTCATTTGGAGGTACCTTTATCATGTCTGCATGAATCTGACAGCGGTGGCATTTCCAGAAATACTGGATGTAATCTGTTTCCATAGTCATCAGAGTAACCAACCCGGAGTATCTTCTTTGCTAAGACAAAACCGTTCATATGTGACCGCAGGTCCCAACATGAATTTCCTCTAGTAGCTTGGATGCTTCCTTTGTGTCGACACATCTTAATAACCCCAAGTCGGGAGTCCTCCTATACAGGGTTCCCCCGTTGTGAAAGAAGTTATTGGACAATCTCCGAAGTGTGCGCTTCTGAGTATGATTTGCGAGACCTGGGTACTCTCCTTTTGACAAATATTCCTTGATGTCATGAAACCAAGGTTTTCCTTCACTGAAATAGGATTAATGAAAGTCTTGTCTGGATGCTGAATCATAGAGGACAGAGTGGCCAATGCATCGGCGAACTCGTTCTGGATTCTGGGGACGTACCGAAATTCTATCTTTGTGAACCTCTTTCTCAACTCCTACACGTGATGCAGGTACGACAGTATCTTGGAATTCTTGGTAGCCCATTATCCTTGTACCTGATGTACCAGCAAATCTGAGTCACCAATAACTAATAGCTCCTGAATGTTTATGTCAATGTCCATGTTGAGCCCTAAGATGCAGGCTTCATATTCCGCCATATTGTTGGTGCAGGGGAATCTGAGTTTGGCAGACACTGAATAATGCTGACCGGTTTCCGATATTAAGACGGCCCCAATGTCGACTCCCTTGAAGTTCGCTGCTCCATCAAAGAACATCCTCCAACCGTCATAGGATTTTTCAATGTCTTCTCCTATGAACGATACCTCTTCATCAGGAAAATACGTTTTCAAAGGTTGGTATTCTCCGTCCACGGGGTTTTCAGCAAGGTGGTCTGCTAGTGCCTGTCCCTTGACCGCTTTCTGAGTCACATAGATAATGTCGAATTCACTCAACAAGATTTGCTAGTTGGCTAGCTTGCCAGTGGGCATGTGCTTATGAAAGATGTACTTTAAGGGATCCATCCTTGATATGAGATATGTGGTATAGGCACAGAAATAGTGCCTTAACTTCTGAGCTACCTAAGTCAAGGCACAACAGGTACGTTCTAGTAGAGAATAATGTGCCTCGTACGGAGTGAACTTCTTGCTCAGATAATAAATAGCGTGTTCTTTCCTCCCTATTTCGTCGTGCTGACCTAGGACGCAGGCGAAAGCTCCATCTAACACTGCAAGTAGAGTAGTAAAGGTCTACTTAGCTCAGGTGGTACCAGGACCGGCGGTGTTGATAAGTACTCTTTTATTCTGTCGAAGGCCTTTTGACAATCATCGATCCATTTGGTTGCGGCATTCTTCTTCAGCATCTTGAAGATCGGCTCGCATATAATTGTAGACTGTGCTATGAATCGACTGATGTAGTTAAGCCTTCCCAAGAAACTCAGCACATCTTTCTTGTTCTTTGGCGGTGGTAGTTCTTGAATGACTTTAACCTTTGACGGATCCAAATCTATCCCTCAGCGGCTGACAATAAACCCAAGCAGTTTTCCAGCAGGAATCCCGAATGCACACTTCGCGAGATTCAGCTTCAGATTGTATTTCCGCCATCTATTGAAGATTTTCCTCAGATCTTCTATGTGGTCAGTAGCTTTCTTGGACTTGATAATAACATCGTCCACATATACCTCGATCTCCTTATGAATCATGTCGTGGAAGATAGTGGTCATGGCCCTCATGTATGTGGCCCCTACATTCTTCTAGCCGAATGGCATCATCTTGTAGCAGTATACTCCCCACGGCGTAATGAAAGACGTTTTCTCAGGATCTTCCTCATCCATCCAAATCTGATGATAACCAGCGAAGCAATCCACGAATAACTGTAGCTCATTCTTGGCGTAATTGTCAATCAGGATGTGTATATTTGGCAAAGGGAAGTCATCTTTCGGACTGGCCCAGTTGAGATCCTGATAGTCGACACAGACTCTGACCTTCCCATCCTTCTTTGGCACTGTCACAATGTTGGCTAACCATGTCGAGTACTCGACTACCCTGAGAACTTTGACGTTGATCTGTTTGGTAACTTCTTCCTTGATTTTCAAACTCATGTCGGGTTTGAACTTTCTGAGCTTTTGCGTTATCGGTGAACACATCGGATTGGTTGGCAGTTTGTGAGCCACAATGGATGCAGACCAGTCATGTCATCGTACGACCTGGCGGATATGTCCTCATATTCTTTCAAGAATTCCGTTTATTCCTTATTTTCTGATGGTGACAAATGAATGGTGATGCGAGTTTCCTTGATATTTTCTGAATCTCCCAGGTTGACAACTTCGGTTTCGTCCAGGTTGGACTTAGGTATGTTCTCAAAATTCTCAACTTCTTTGACAATCTCGTTAGGTATGTCATCTCCGTCTGAATCAATGTCTGTTTGTTGCGTTGTCTCTTTGCATGTCACAGTCATTGGTTCATCAAGACAAGTAATAGTAATGATGTATATGTAAAGTAATGAGAGAAAAACGATAGCAATCATTTAGTAAAGAAAATAGTGAATAATGCTTGTTTTAGCCTTTCTACCCCGAGGCTCGTCGAGCTTTGGTTGTCCTGACAGTCCAATTATTGAGGTATGTCCCTCTGCTCACAGCCTGTATGGAAGGGCTTTCCTCCCTCTCCTCCTCGGGAATAACACAACAGTCCATGTTGTCGTCTTCCAGATATAAGTTCCTCATTGCTGCAAGTGCTTCTTCTTCATCTGATCCATAAATAATGTCGGCCTGTTGGAAGGTCTGCTCCAAATGTGGTATCGGCTGCTCTAGTGGGTAGTAAGGACCGCGCCAAGGTGGCAACCAGTCGTTATACTCTTCCCAAGTATAGTCGTACCCCAGACCAAAAGGGGTGCCATGGATTTTGATCTTGATAGGTTTGGAGATCCCTTGGAGGTTCTTGCCGAGCCCTTTGCCAGGATCGTACCCACTCTAGCTTAGTATACTCTCGATTTTGCTATCCCACCATTTGTATTTGTCGATAGCATTGACCCGTTCAATGTGGTGGTAAGTTTATCCACCTAGCTTCCTTCTTCCCTCGATTGCCGGAATAGTCTGGCGGTTGTAAATAGGGTTGCTACCATCGCCGTGAATGTTCATTTCCTGGTGATTCCATTCGAACTTCATAGCCTGATGCAGCATAGACGCTACGACCCCAGCAGCATGTATCCATGGTCGCCCTAATAGCAAGTTGTAGGACGCTGGTACGTCTATCACTTGGAAATCAACCTCGAACCAAATCGGCCCCATTTGCAGGCACAGACTAATTTCACCAATGGTGGACCTTTGAGAACCATCGAAAGCTTTCACATTGATTGCTTCATCCTTTATCTCATGCAGCCCTTTACTCAGTTTCTTGAGTGTTATCAGTGGACAGATGTTAAGACTGGATCCTCCATCAATTAGGATTCTTGTGATGAAATAATCTTCACATTGTACAGTGATGTGCATTGCTTTGTAATGCCCCAGCCCTTTAGGTGCCAGCTTTGTATTGGTAAAAATATAGCCTCGTACCTGTAAGAATTTTGGATGACTCAGCCAACCAGGTGGACCAATTAAAATATCACACGCGAACATAAATAGGTACGGTCAATGCAAGGAATTAGCCGCGAAAAGATCATCAAAGAAGAAGAGACACGGTCACAACGAATCCGGACGCAATAATAGGCCGATTCGAAGATCAACAATCAATGTCATGTAAGTTATGTAACTCCTAAAATAACAGTTACTATTCATCATTGTAACGCCTCATAAATGTAATAATTAAGCATTAAATAAGCTTCATGACAGAAATACAAACGTTGTACTAGGAGAACATCCCTATAAAAGGGATGAAAATGTAACAAATAGGATGATCTGATTTTGGGGGAATACAAAGCTATTTTTATTCTTTTTCTCTCAAAATTATTTACTCTTTATTTGGTTAATTCGATTATCAGTAACCCGAGTTTTTCTTAAATTAAGCTTTAGTCAAAAGAATTCATTTTTTGGTTAAACAAATTGGTTCCGTTACCGGGAATCTGATAATCATCGTTTTCGCTACCAATCGATATCCTTGAAATCATGTTGAACTTCAACAACAACAACAATGACGATAAAAACCAGCGAAGGAGTGAAACCCCAGCTTCAACTCCTCCTCAAGGAACTCCACGAACTTCAAGAGAACCATCTCCTGAAAGAGCTGGCAATCGTAACAATAATGAACAGCCGGAGGAATCAGATCAAATAAGGTAAATGATTGCAGATTACGTGGGACAAGCTTTGCGAGAATTTGCTAGAGGATTACCACAAATACCTCTAATGCCACCGGCACCGCCACTAAATAATGCAATTCCAGTAGAAGATTTGCAAGTGGAATTAACAAATTCAACCAGGAATGAAACTCTCAATACATCTCCTGAAACACGACCAGGTACGACTAGTAATTCAGAATTACAAAATTTATTGTTAACTATGCAGAAGAAAATAAAAGAACAAAACGAACGCATCGAGCAAATCCCTGGTGTTCCACCTATTATCAAAGGAATTGATGCTGATAGATACTCTCAACAACCTTGGAAGCCAATTGCAGCCCCACTACTTATACCTAAGAAGTTTAGAATGCCTGATGTCCCCAAATACGATGGAACAACTGACCCACGTGATCACGTGACTGCTTTCACTACTGGAGTAAAAGGCAACGATTTGACAAAAGAGGAAATAGAACCAGTCCTTGTCAAAAAATTCGGAGAAACACTCATGAAAGGAGCCTTAACCTGGTATGCTCTTCTCCCTGAGAATTCTATAAATTCTTTTGCTGAGCTTGCAGATTTATTTATAAAAGCACATTCTGGTGCACAAAAAGTTGAAAAACGAATGGAAGATATATTTAAAATAAAGCAAGGAGACAAAGAATTGCTTCGTGAGTTTGTAGACAGGTTTCAAAGGGAAAGAATGCAATTACCAAGGGTGCCTGACAACTGGGCAGCTATGGCATTCACAAGCAACTTGAACGATAAAAGTTCAGAAGCCACGAGACGACTTAAAGAAAGTCTAAGAGAATTCCCAGCCACAACATGGAATGACGTATACAACAGGTACAGTACTAAATTAAGAATTGAAGAGGATATAATCACACGATCAAAAGATGAAGAATATCACAAAACAAGGCAGCTAGAGTCAGAGAAAAAGTCAGGTAAAAACAGGTATGATCCTTACTTAGGACCCTCAAGACGTGACATACGTCCTAGGTTTGAAAATACCAAACCTTCAGGAAGAGATATGAACTCATCCACATTTAGATCCAGGAGAGATCGAGATGAACAATTTCGGAATATTACCCAAATTGGACACCATAACTTTAATATAAGCAGCACTGAGCTTGTCTCAATACTAAGAAGTATGGGAGACAAGGTTAAATGGCCTAAAGAAATGCGTTCCAACCCTAACAGGAGGAACCTCGATCAATGGTGTGAATTCCATAATGATCACGGCCATAGAACGGCAGACTGTAGATATTTACAAGGTGAAATAGAACATTTATTAAAACAGGGTTATTTAACAGACTTGTTTAGTGATAAAGGTAAACATGCATATATGAAGAACATGCAGGAGCCACCAAAGCCACCTTCCCCAAAACGGACTGTTAATGTAATACATGGAGGAGAAGAAGTAAACAGGATAATATGCCAATTAACTTCAAAAGTCACAAACACCCATGGAAAGCGGGTGCGAAAAGAAATGAGCGAAGAGCAAATATATTTTGATGACGCAAACTTTGGTGGATTAGCACTTCCGCATAATGACGCACTGGTAATATCCTTACTCATTCATGACACTAACGTTAAAAGAGTGTTGATTGATCCAGGCAGTTCAGTTAATATTATTTTGATAAAAGTCATAGAAGAAATGCTAGTAGAAAACACAATAATTCCAAAGGTTCGAGCCATATCTGGGTTCGACAATTCAACAGTGATAACTAAAGGTGAGATTGAACTCAACACTTACGCTGAAGGAGTCATCAAAAATGCAAAATTCCAAGTCATTAATACAGAAATGGCTTACAACGTCATCCTGGGAAGACCATGGATTCATGATATGAAAGCAGTTCCATCTACTTTACATCAAGTAATAAAATTCCCTTCCAAATGGGGAATAAGGCAGATCAGGGGCGACCAACAAACCTCGAGGAATATTAACTCGATATCTCTTAACAGTAAAAGAGATGCGGAAGAAACAACGAATTGTCAAACAGAGGCTCATCAACCAACATGTATGGAACAAACTTCTGATCAGCTACGTACCAAAGAAATAGATATTCTAATAGGTACGGAAGAAGATAATGACAAAACAAATCCTGTAAACATCAAGAATGAGCCAGAACATACGGACATAGACTCCAGGAAAAATTTCATTTATGAATCAGAAGAAGAAGAATGTATCAAAACAACTGCTGAAGAACTCGAGGTTGTTCCCATCTCAGAACAAAAGCCCGAAAGAAAACTTTACATTGGCGTGAAATTGTTAGAAAGACTAACTCCAGAACAAAAAGGTACGTTTGTCAATTATTTAAAGACTAATGAAGATTGTTTTGTGTGGTCCCATTCGGATATGATAGGTATCCCGCCGGAAGTGATGACTCACAAGTTGAATGAAGATCTATCGTTCGTACCTGTTAAACAAAAGAAACGAAAGCAAGGATCTTTCAAGAATCAAGTGATCGATGAAGAAATTCAAAAGCTTTTAAATATAGGGTCGATACGAGAGGTAAAGTACCCTGACTGGCTAGCTAACACCGTAGTGGTACCCAAAAAGAACGGCAAATGGCGGGTATGTGTTGATTATACTGATTTAAATAAAGCATGTCCTAAAGATTCATTTCCCTTGCCACATATAGATCAAATGATTGATGCAACCGCGGGTCATGAATTGTTAAGCTTTTTAGATGCATATTCTGGTTATAATCAAATCAAAATGGACCCCTTGGATGAGGAAGAAACTTCTTTTATTACTAACCGGGGGACCTATTGTTATAATGTTATGCCCTTTGGATTAAAGAATGCAGGTGCCACTTATCAAAGATTAGTGACAAAAATGTTCTGGGTAAAACAATGGAAGTTTACATCGATGATATGCTTGTAAAATCAATACAAACAGTAGATCATCTACAACATCTATCTATCACTTTCGATATTTTACGCAGGTACAATATGAAACTCAACCCGGAAAAATGTGCCTTCGGAGTACAATCTGGTAAGTTTTTGGGATTCATTGTGTCTAACAGAGGAATAGAGGTAAATCCAGCACAAATAAAAGCTATAGAAGAAATACCTGAAATCTTGAGAAATAAAAAAGAAGTCCAAAGATTGACAGGAAGAATAGCAGCTCTAGGGAGATTTATTTCTAAATCTTCCGAAAAAAGCTTTAAATTCTTTACAGTTCTTAAAAAGCAAAATCAGTTCGAATGGACTGAAGAATGTCAACAGGCTTTAAAAGACTTGAAGGTCTACTTGTCAAAACCACCATTGCTATCAAAGCCAAAAGAAGGAGAAAGATTATACATCTACCTGGCTGTCTCAGAAATTGCCGTAAGTGCAGTACTGGTAAGAGAAGAAAGAGGTAAACAATCTCCCATTTATTACGTAAGCAAAACTTTACTAGATGCAGAGACTAGATATCCACATCTAGAAAAATTAGCTTTAGCATTAATAATGGCATCAAGAAAATTGCGTCCTTATTTTCAATGTCATCAAATTACTGTCGTAACTTCATATCCTTTAAGGAATATTTTACATAAACAAGAATTGTCAGGAAGATTATCCAAATGGGCCATAAAATTAAGTGAGCATGATAATCAACCAAGAACTGCAATTAAGTCG
>ML296986.1:0-77960 GCA_005239495.1 Nicotiana undulata | reverse complement strand
CAAAGAGAAGATTAAGTTATAGAAGTTTTTCGTGCTAAGGAAGAAAGGAAGAAGACTATTTATACTTAATGGCAACCGTCGAAACTTGGAAAGGTAATGATGGAAGGTCATAATCAAAAGTGTCACTTCGAGACTGATGCAGCCGCAAAAAGCCTTAAAAGGCGTCGGGTCGTCTCAGAACCAATCAGAAACGAACACGTGAAAGAAGCATTAAATGGAAGTACTGTGCGATGCGTGCGTCCATAAAAGAATAAAAGGTTTCAAGGTAAAGAGGCAGCAAAATATTCCAGCCATAAATGAACATCCACTTACCAAGTATTATACGCTCAATACATGGCAAGTGGGGGGACTATCTGTATTGGTAAAAAATATAGCCTCATACGTGTATAAATTTTGGATGACTCAGCCAGCCAGGTGGACCAATTAAAATATCACACGCAAACATAAAGAGGTACGGTCAATGCAAGGAATTAGCTGCGGAAAGATTATCAAAGAAGAAGAGACACGGTCACAACGAATCCGGACGTAATAATAGGCCGATTCGAAGATCAGCAATCAATGTCCTGTACGTTATGTAACTCCTAAAATAACAGTTACTATTCATCATTGTAACGCCTAATAAATGTAATAATTAAGCATTAAATAAGCTTCATGACAGAAATACAAACGTTGTACTAGGAGAACATCTCTATAAAAGGGATGAAAATGTAACAAACATGATGATCTGATTTTGGGGGAATACAAAGCTATTTTTATTCTTTTGCTCTCAAAATTATTTACTCTTTATTTGGTTAATTCGATTATCAGTAACCCGAGTTTTTCTTAAATTAAGCTTTAGTCAAAAGAATTCATTTTTTGGTTAAACAAGCTCGTCTTCATGAAAAATGATCCTATGGATTTCCAACACCTGGCCTACCATATTTGACATTTCCCCACTAGTGATATTGTTAGGCATATATGCTTCATTCAATACCTTCAACAAAGCACTCTCGTGCATCTCAGAATTCTGCAGCAAAGAGAGAATGGATATTTGTGCTGGCGTTTTGCTCAACTGGTCAATGACCGAGTACTCCTTGGCCTGCACTTTCCTCCAGAGATCGTCCGGACCTGTATCTATAAGGGGAGGCCGATTGGAAGCCTACTTGCTTGATTCGGCCAAATGTTCAGGGGTATAGACTCTACCAGTTCTTGTCATACCCCATGTTGCGACAGCTTCTTCAGTCTTGACCTTGCCTTTCCTTCTCGCCTCGGTTGTATGGTCCCAAGGTATAGCATTTTTGTAGAAGGGTGGCGTGGTTTACATTGCCACTGGGATTGGTGCGGCTATCCTCACTTTGAATGGAACACGTGCCTTGGGTGGCAAGACTGCAACCTCAAATGGTGCGGGTGCATTTGTCGAAGACACAAATTCAACCTCAATTGGTACTGGTGCCTTTTCGGATGGCGCTGCTTCATACTCAAGAGGTATGGAAATATTTACCTCAACATCCCCAGACGGTTGAATCTGGACTATGACCGATTGAGAGTGATTGTTGGTTTCTTTGGGTTATCGCCTTCTACGATCAATCTGATCGATCCCTCGGAATCCCAGTCATCTTCTATTTCAATCATGTGGATACCTCCACCCTTATGGTCTGGCAGAGTATTGTTGCGGATGTTTGGAGCGGATTCTTTTGCCATAATGATCTTGTTATCAATCAAGGACTGTATTTTGTCTTTCAAGGAACGACATTCATCGATGGTGTGTCCTTTCATGCCAGAGTGGTATGCACAAGATTTGTTTGGGTTAACCCACTAGGAGGGATTTTCAGGGGTTACAGCAGGGATGGGTGTGACGTAACCAGCATTTTTGAGCTTCTTAAACAGTAGGTCGATGGGTTCAGCGATGGCGATATATTGTTTTTGAGGTCTGCGATCAAATTAGGCCGAGGTCTAAGGAAGTTTTGGCGTGCAGGGGGTGATTGATAATGGGATGGTTGAGGGTTCTATGTGTGGTAGACAAAAGCGGGTTAGGAGTATTTGGGTGAAACAACTTGATATGTAGGTGGTGGAGGTGATTGATAAGTTGGTGGTGGAGCTTGGTATGAAGGTGAGGGTGCTTGGTAATTTGGGGTCGGTTGATATGGGAGTGGAGGTGTTGGGTAAGTTTGGTATTTGAGTGGGGATTTGGTTCTTTGTGCAACCATCACAGCTCCCACGTCCCTTTTCTTGGACACACCATCGGATTATAAAGCCTTATTCGTAGCTTGCAAGGCTTCAAATTTTGTGACCATGCCACTTTTGATACCTTCTTCGATCATTTCCCCCAACTTGATAATATCGGAAAATTTGTGGTTCTCAATCATCATCAACCGTTCATAGTACTGCGGGTCCTGAGCCCGGACAGAGAACTTGTTCATTTTCTCCTCTTCTAAGGCGGGTCTGACCTTAGCATCTTCGGACCTCCAGCGAGTATCATACTCGTGAAATGTCTCTGTGGGCTTCTTTTTCAAATTCTGGATGTAGAACACGTCTGGTGCGTTCTCTGTATTAAATCTGAATATGTCCATAAAGTCATATTCCATGCTCACCCAGTTTGACCACTTCTTGGGATCTTGGCTGATGTACCAAGATAGTGCATCTCCTTTCAAGCTCCTCATGAACAGTTTCATGTGGATCCTTTCATCCTTCCCTACTCCAACCAACTTGTCACAGTAGGTCCTCAGATGGACCCTTGGATCACCTGTACCATCGAACACTTCGAACTTCGGAGGTTTGTACCCCTCAGGCAGTTCGACATCAGGTTGTATGCAGAGGTCCTCATAATTCAGCCCTTTGACTCCCTTGACTCCCTCGACGCCTTGAACCCGACTGGTCAGCTTCCTAAGTTCTTTGACCAAGTTCTTGATAAGCAGGTCCTTTTCATCAGACTCAAGTGTGCATGGGATAGGTGGAGCGGAGTGTGGCATGGTCTCCACATAGATAGGATTGTTAGGGTGGCCTAATGCATGGGTGTGGAAATGGTCGTTTGTGGAGTCTTGAGGTTCTAGGAAAAGTAGTGGGGTGTTATTTGGGGTATGGAAGGTGTTACACTAGTTCTTTGGTGGAGTAGCGTGATGGCGAGGTGCGGGAAGATTCTGCTATTTTGGGACATTCTGAGGAGGTTTAGGGTTTTGAGTGTTGGAAAAGTGGACATCTGGGACGTTGAGGGAGAATGATAGGTTGTCCAGATTTCGAACTTTATCCAGCTCTTCTTGGAATTTCAACAGTTTATGTTCAAGCTGTGTCACATTCTCATTAGGAACCCGAATACCATGGGCATCAGCGGCCTCTACTCGTTCAGTCGCGTTCTCCTTCCTGATGTTTTTCAAAATCTTCCATTTTATTCTTGCCCTTGTTCTCGCCTTTAGGAGGACTAGGAGGAGGAGTGGGTGGAGGGCCCCTGGATCTTGTGAGGTAAGCTGATGATGCCATAGTGCACGAACTAACCTTTGGGGAGGGGAATAAAAGAAAGAAAACAAAACAAAACAAAAAGTAGCCAAGATCCCAGCAGGGTCTAGAGTGGTGCAAGGAGTAGCTTCGAGCTAAGTAGGGGAGTCCCACCACCTACAGTTGGGTTGTAGGATTGTGTTCTTATGGGGTTGCGGATTGTCGGCGTATTGGAAAGTTATTACAGCTAAGGGAAAGGAGTAAAATGGTGATTGTGCGTGAGATTTGATGAATGTGTGCAAAAGTTGGCTCTGTTGGACCAAGGTTAGGCTTTGAAAGATTCAGAATTTATGCTTAAGGCATAGGCGAGTTGTAAGGGTAGTGACTCAGTCATGTACTTCATTGAGAGGATGTTCATGTGCTAGAAGATCCATGGAGTTGATTGTATTCGGGGCCAGTCAGAGTGGGTGACTCTCAGCAGTGGTCCTAGTAAATTCGAAGGTTAAGAACGCAATGTTTAAGGGTTAAAGACAACAATATGATTAAGAATTGAGCTTTGCAGCGTAATTTCAGAGAGGGGGAAATGGTTGGAGTGTTCTATGTTATTTTCAGCGTGTATGATAGTGTTGGAGGAGTGAGAGAAATAAACTCCGGGTTATAAAAAGATTATCAAGAGGGTACGAGACGGTTTGTGGGATTGAAACGGCGTGGTCTCATGAGCCAAGGCCACTCGGGATGAGCGAGGATTGAGTTTGTTATGAGTTGAATGGGGTTACTATTATTTCGGAGGCAATTGAGGATAATTAAACAGAAGATAGATTGGTTATCCATGGTTGAAATGGCACATGTACGGCAGTGGTTAGTTCGTCAGTGTGATTAAATTATGCATGTGGTTTTTGCCGGTGTGTGAAAGGCTTGTCGGCTGCCGTAATAAATTTTATCTGGAAGCATTCAAGTATTAGGGCCTGTCTGGTGTAGGCAGATTCTGGAAGGATTATGGTGGTATAGACTACTGCTTAAGGATTTGTATGTATCATGATGGTATATTCACTTGAGTATTGTCATTGTTCTCTTGAATTGAGATAAGCAAAAGGTTTCTATATGATGAAGTGTTCCCCCTATTAGTGGTTCAGGAGTTATGATGGAATTCCTATGCTATTCCATATTGGCCTGATAGGTGAAGATGTAACTGGGAGTAAGAATCGAGATAGCGGTTCGGTGTTAACAAGGATGTTAAGCTCGGATGGGCAAGAAAAAGTGATTTGAAAGTTCAGAGTAAGCTTGTGTTATCTTCAGTGTCACCTGAGATCGATATTCGGTGAAAGAGGCTTTGTACCCTGGTCATAGGTTCTTGATGTGTTTTGCAACATTAGTGTGGTCGGTGGTATGGAGGTGCAGACTTGTTACCTCGTGGAAGGTCGTGGGAGCGTGACCACGGGAAGATTGTATAAGTGTGACATGTAGTAACTTAATGGATCGAAGATTCAGACTGAGTATGAAGAAATGTAATATTGCTTGTTTGAGAATTTATGCTTGTAAGGTGTTCAGTACAACTTTATTGCAAATTTACGGGGTGGTTGTCCTGGCTATGATGGTTGTTTTTGCGTATTATGAGAAGAAGTGGGTTATTATGGACTGGGTAAGGCTATCAGCCTAGTGCAGTGTGAGCGGAATCAGCGTGAAGTGTATGAATGGATTTAAACAAAATTGTGGGCTTCATGCGAGTCAGATGTGTTCATTTCAGTATAGCGCTCCGCAGAGAAGGGGTGTTGGAATATCAGATGTAGTTCCGTCTTCGTCAAATTTATGTGATATTGTGATTGTGCCGTGTGAGTTGTGAAACGGCTTGATAATTCCTTATGTGTTGAGATTCCGCATGGTGATGAGGTTATGTGAGCAGGATGGCTCTTGAGATTCAGATTATATGATGCACCTCCGTAGTGCTTGAGTTTTGTAGCATATGTCTCTATCAGTCTCCCCGGAATGGTATTGTGCACTTAGGGTGCTTACGGCCGGTATTCAGTAATTTGTAATAGTGAGACCACGGGTATGTTATTTGGATCGGGTTGCGCGCTGCAATAGTGTGATGTTAAGTACGGTTCCTATAATTATCCTTCTTGTGTTTTTCCTCCCATACTCTGAGGAAAGTTCATATTTGTAGCGTGAGTCTAGTAGTCCCTTCCTGAGTCATTTCCTTACGTGTCATGTTCGAATTGTGGCCTATTGGCGCATTGTGGCATCGTGTGAGACTGTTGGTCATGTATGGGGTGATTGGTTGTCTGAACAATTCATACTGGGTGGGATGATATTTATAAATCTGGGTTCAGTGCTATAAGATTATGTGAAGTATGTTATAAGGCAATTACCATTATTTGGTTCGTATTGAGATGATGATCTGAGTCAAGAGAAAAGATTCAATGTTTGGTTAACTCTGCAGCTGGTTAAGAATTTCCACACATCTCCCCCGTTGTGGTGGTATCGTCAGCATTATAACAAGATGTATGTATATACTATAAAGGTGCATTGCGAGCATCAGATTCGTAGAATTTTGGCTATTAAGGTTCAGGGAGTGTCATTGTGGTTAGATGATGCATTATGTGGTGCATGGTGCTAATTCAACAAAGGTATGCATTCATGCTGTGGTATATCGTATGGTAGTTGATACGGTGTTTACACATTAGAGACGGGCCTGGCAAAGAAATTTCAAGTGTTGGAACTGGGTTCTGAATTTATGGTATGGATAAAAGAGGATATCTACAGATTTGATCAAGCTAATGTGCTCAACTGAGTTGTGGTAGCACGGGCAGGTGCACGGGGTGTTAAACAGTGATTTCAGATAACTCCTGAGCAGTTCTTAGCACGTTCGAGGACGAACGTATGTTTAAGTGGGGGAGAATGTAACGACCCGACCGGTCGTTTTGAGCTCTAGCGCGTCGTTCAGCGGTTTGAAGTCATGAGCAACTTCATTTCAGGTATTATGACTTGTGCGTATGGTCGGAGTTGAAATTCGGGAGGTTCGGAGGCAAATTGAACGGAAAATTCTCATTTCGGAAGCCTTAAGTTGGAAGAGTTGACTAAGATTGGAATTTTGAGTGAACGACCTTGGAATCAGGATCTGAAGGTTCTAGCAGGTTCGTATGATGATTTCGGACTGGGGCATATGACCGGATCAAGTTTTGGATAACCCGGGAGCGCTTCATCACATATTATAGAAGATAGCATTTTGGAAGAATTTCATAAATTTGGGTTGGAAGGCATTTAAGTGAGATTGATGTCCGTTTGGGAATCCGAGCCTGGGAATAGCTTCGTTTGGTGATTTTGGAGTTGGAAGCGCGATCGGAAGTGAATTCGGATGTCCGTAGGTCATTTTGAAGTCATTTGGCTAAAGATAGAAATTCGAAAGGTTTTTTAGAAATCCGACCGGAAGTGGAAATTTTGATATTGAAGTCGGAATGCGATTCCGGAAGTTGGAGCAGGTCCGTAATCGAATATGATTTGTGTGCAAAATTTGGTGGCATTCCGAGTAGTATAGGTCAGTTCGGCGCATTGTTAACGAATTCAAGAACTTAAAGTTCTTAAGTTTGATTCTAGGGGTTTTGAGGTGTGATTTTGAGTTTTAGCGTTGTTTTGAGTGTTCTGAAGGCTCGAGCAAGTCTGTAGGATGATTTGGTACTTGTTGGTACATTCGGTTTGAAGTTCCGAGGGCTCGGGTGAGTTCCGGGTAGGTCCCGGGATGCCTTTAGGCTTAAAACATAGCTGTTGCAGGTCAGAGAAGTCAAATCTCTGAACCCACCACCGAGGTCCGCAGTCCTTTTTGTGCTGACCGCGGTGGGGGCCTTCGCGGCCGCAGTCATTTTTTCGTGGTCCGCGGTGGAGGAGCTGAGCCACTGGTCCTATTTCGGATGCCTGTATCTTTTGATCTACAAGGAATTTTGATATGATTCAAAACTGAAAGTTTTAGGCCTTTGTGTCTAGTTTCTAGAAAGATAAAGAAATCGTAATTTGGACATCCGTAGAGAAAGTTATGGCCAAACTACTAAAGCATGTCACTGCAGTCATTGTTCTTGGTTTTCTTCACTTTTTCTTTATTTTGCCAGCGAGGTCCGTGGTCGTTTTTGTGTGGACCGCTGGGGGGCCTGAGAGGGGTATAAATAAGTGGTATTTTCAGTTATTTTTCATTTTTCAAAAACCCAAAAACATAAGAGGCGATTTTCCAAACACCCCTTCTTCTCCAAAACATTTGTAAGTGATTTCTAACTCATCTTCTTCACTCCTTAACTTCTTTTTACAAGATTTCATCCTAGAATCTAGGGTTTTCATGGTGAGATTGGGAATTTTGGGTAAAACCAAAGAATATTGAAATTTGGGGATTTATACCTCAAATTGAGGTCGGATTCCAAAACCATTTATATATCCGGGCTCGGGGGCGAATGGGTAATCGGGTTTTGGTGCGAATTTCGGGTTTGGACCGAGCGGTCCCGGGCTCGATTTTTTTTGACTTTTTCGGGAAAGACTTTAGAAAACTCACTTTCATGCATTAGAATTGATTCATTTAGCATTTATTGATATAATTAAGTAACTTGTGGCTAGTTTCGAGTCCTTCGGAGATGAGTTTGAAGTTTCGGGCGCATTCTTGACCCGGAAAGTAGGTTCGACACGAGGTAAGTCTCATTTCTAACTTTGTGAGGGTGAATTGTCCCCATTGGTGAACTAAATGAATACATGCTATTAATTGCGGGGGGCTACGTACGCACGAGGTGACGGGAGTCCGTGCGTAGCTACTAATATGCTTATATCGGGGTAGTCTAGGACCCACTTGCATGCCTTACATATTGTACATGTGATCCTGCCAATAATATTAGACTAATAGTACTATTTAATTGGTAATTTATCCCCTAAGAAGGCTAGAGTGTACCTTTCCTAATCATTTATAAGGAGAATTGATTCCTCTGTGGATAATTGTGTTCCTGATAAGGTTATATTAATGAATATTATTCATTCATTATTGAACTTGGCAAATAAATTTCAAACAAAGATCTAAATGCTATTTTCGTGTTCTTTTAAAGAGAATTTTTCCACTTTCCCGGGTAACTGCTACCATGATAAAAATGTGGACTTATTATGTGAATATGTGTATCTATTGGTGCCTGAGTCTCATGTATGATTCACAAGCAGGATAACCCTATATTTATATATAACCGCGTCGCATGATCGATTCGTGAGCGGGGCAGATAGATGCATCTATGGTTCGAGCCGTTCGACCCTCGGCATTTTGTTTGCGCATGATAAATGCTGCGTATTTCCTGTGATTTATACATGTTTATTGACCTAAGGAGTTTTGAATTTCCAGTTAAAATGAAGAAGAATTGATGTGTAAAATGTGATAAGTTGATATTTCTTATCCCTGATTATATTTAATTGTCTATGATACTCATGCTTAGCACCTCACTTGATTATATTTAACCGACTTATAGCAAGTGTCTAATTCGACCTCTCGTCACTACCTCTCTGAGGTTAGGCGGGATACTTACTGAGTACACGTTGTTTTCGTACTCATACTACACTTATTGTGCATTTTGTTGCACAGGTACCTTCAAAGCAAGGTGGCTGACTTGGAGACTTAGACGGGTTGCATCATCCGGAGACGACTCGCAGCCGGCAGAGTCTTCCTCATATGTATTTGTACTTTATTTTAAAAGTCCTTGTCCAATTTGTATCTCGGACAAGCTTTGTATAATTGTATAAATTCTTAGAAATTGCTCATGTACTTGTGTCACCGGGTTCTGGGATGTGTTTGGGATTTGCTGTAATAAATTAAATTGTTTACTTGTCGTATTTATTTAATAAATTTTTATTTTCTCATTGGGCTGTAAGTGAAAGGTAACGATTTCGAAATTGTTAAAACAGGAACTAAACTCAACTATTAAATGATTGGCTTGCCTGACAGTGGTGTCCAACGCCATCACGACCTTAATAGATTTTGGACCACGACATAACAAGTACAATACCATCAATGTACGCTAAAAGAATGAATTCCACAAGAAAACTACTAAATTAGACCAAGAACCCGAAATTGGTTCAAACCTGGCCCCTGGGTCCACGTCTCGAAATCTGACAAAAATTATAAAACTTGAAAGCCCATTCACTCACGAGTCCATACATACGAAATTTATCAAAATATGACATCATTTGGTCCCTCAAATCCTCAAATTAAACTCTCCAAAATTCAAAGCCCTAATCCCCTATTTTCACCACTAAATTCCACTAATTAGATTATAAAACAATGAGAAAACACCATAGATAAGAGTATTAGATCCCAAGAAACTTACCTCACTGAAAACCCTTGAATTTTCCTTCAAATTAACTCCGAAAAACCGACTTGAAAATGGTGGAAATGAATCGAAATTCGCGAAGTTCCCTTTTTTATACTTTTTGCCCAGGCCTTTCGCACCTGCGACCATATATCCGCTCCTGCGAAACCGCACTTGCGGCCATATATCCGCTCCTGCGGAATCGCACCTGCGGTCACCTCCTCACACCTGCGAAAACCGCTTATGTCCTCAAGTTTCGTACATGTGCCCTGGTTCCGCACCTGCAGGCGCGCACCTACGCGTCTCCATTCCGCTCTGTGGAATTGGCCAAACATCCCCCTTCCGCATCTGCGCCCAAGTCTCGCACATGCGGGCTCGTAGATGCGACCAATCCTACACTCCTGCGGACCTAGACGAGGTCCTCCATATCCGCATCTACGACTCCCCAAATGGACCTGTGACCTCGCACATGCGGCTCTCCATCCGTAGGTGCGGAAAACACCAGCAGCCTCAAAAACCAGCAGAACCGGCTATCTCCCAACACCAATAATTGGTCCGCTAATAACCCGAAACACACCCGAGGCCCTCGGGACCTCAACTAGTATGCCAACAAGTCAAATAACCCCATGCGAACTTAGTCGAACCTCCGAATCACTCAAAACAACATCAAAACACCAAATTACCCTCGGATTCAAGCCTAAGAACTTCTAAACTTCCAAATTCCGCAAACGACGCCGAAACCTACCAAAACATGTCCGAATGGCATCACATTTTGCACACACGTCATAAATGACACTACGAACCTAGTACAACTTCTGGAAATCCATTCTGACCCCGATATCAAAATTTCCACTGCTGACCAAAATCGCAAAATTTCCAACTTACGCCAATTCAAGTCTAATTCTACTACGGACATCCAAATCACTTTTCGGGCATGCTCCTAAGTCCAAAATCACCTAACGGAGCTAACCGAACCATAAAAATCCAAATCCGGGATCGTTTACACATAAGTCAACATCCCATTGACTTTTTCAACTTAAGCTTATCCCAAAGAGACTAAGTATCTCAATTCACTCCGAAACTAATCCGGACCCGAACCAACTAACCTGATACAACACAATAAAGCCGAATTAGATAAAAAGAAGCAGAAGTGGGGGAAACGAGGCTATAACTCTCGAAACAACCGGCCGGGTCATTACAATAACATCTTGTTTTTCTTTTCACTTCTTTTTTCATATTCTCAAATTCATATTTTTTTTTGTATATTATGTCTATTTTACACATCAAGATGACTGTTATTTCATTAATTTTCACACGTAATTAGACAGACGTAACAAGTCGGAAAGGGATGAGATTTCATTGAACTATTGTGAAATTCAAATCAGACTCATATTAAATGAAGAACAAATAAATTTTTATTTAATTATCTTTTCTAATAAAAAATTTCACTTGATTTGGTATAAAATTGAATCTCTTACTGCAATTTTTTTTTTTTTGTTTACCTCAAAAAATGTAACTGCAATTATATTTGATTATGTGGTTCTAAAAATATGTAATTTATTTTAATGCTATTTATTAGGTAGTAGATGCTAAGTGTGAATGAGATAAATGCGTTAGAGCTGATAAGAAAGCGAGAAATAAGCAAACCAGACTGCCTCGAATCGGAGGTACAGAACTGGCCTAGGTAGTTCCTCGAGGTCGAGGTTTGGGGTTAATTGTAGACGATCGATGAGGCTATAACATCTATGTGGGTCTCTAAGTAAGCTATATATGATCACTGATGAGCAATAAATGAAGAACAACTGATGAAATGCAGTAAAGATGAGTAACAAATCAACAAAGAGACAATATAGGATGTTTTTATTGGAGAGCAGAGAATGTTCTTGTTCCTTGTATTCAATATCATGTGTGCCAAAAACGATAAGGGTCCCCTTTATATAGGAAGGGAAGCCCTGACATAGTACATTATCATTTATTACAAACATTTTCGACTGATACAATTATTCAATGCCTGAGTACGGACTTGTACTTTGTTGCAGACCTAGTTGCCTTAGTTCTTGTGTATTCTCTTACGTCAACCTCAAACCTATAACGCCTCGAGGTCGAGTGTAAAGGGGTGCTCGAGGTCTGACCTCGGGCTATACCTTGAACCTGATGCGGATAAGCTACCAAATACCACGAGTAAAAGCAAAATTGGTCTTTCCAATTTGAACCGTACAAAGATAGTCCCCTCATTTGTTAGATTAGAATGATAAGAAACGACCTCGAATGTTCGCTCCTTCGGAATTTCTGCATGGCGTCAGCTCGTCAGAGCATTTAATGACCTCCACCAAAAGGTTGTGTGGGGTCGCTGTCAGCACGATCACCGAGAAAACCCACGACCCGCCAACATTTCGAATTTTCCGCTCCTCAAGTGCTGCCCACAAGGCCGCTGTAAATACCACATTCGCACGCCATCCGAACTTTCACATCCATCTTTAAGGTTTTAGGGCTATTATCCAAGTCCTTCTGCGTCCACCTCCCTTCTCAGCTCACTTCCCCATCTCTTTTCTCATAAACTTCGATCTATTCATGGCCAAGACCTCTAAGATGATCACCCAAAAAGAGGATACTTCTTCCCCCGCACGCACGGCTAAGGACAAAATGAAAAGACCACCGAGCATCGAACAATGTATTCCTGACAACTTCAAAACGACCTCTGACCTTACCATCGATAGGTCTCCCAACAAACCGGGTCGATACGAACCCATGTCCAGGTATATCAGTATAATACCCAAAGTGGAAAGACTGAAAACTGATTGTGGTTGGGGGGAGACAATTCATGTTGAGATCCCAAAAGCTGAGGAAAACATAACAACTTATAAAGACGGCTACCTCAGTGTCTACACATACCCTTTTACTCTCGGGCATGTAGACTCTTCCTCCTTTTCATCAATTGACCCGGTTATACTCGACTTTTGCACCAATACCCAGTGACACTCAATCAAATATATCCTTCCTTCTGGAGGATCGTATATATGCTCCGATACTTTTCCAGCCGGATCGAGGGAATGACCTTCACCCTTGATCACCTGATACAGTTGTATAGCCCCCTCCTCTTTCGAGGGGTCTTAGTCAAGCTACATCATCGGTACACAAAGACGTTTTTCGAGCATCGATGAAGAGAAAGACTGGGCTAGATGATCCAGTTCGTCCAAGTGAGGACCTCAAATGTTATTCCAGCCGATTGGATTCCATTCTCGGAGGAATGGATCATGAGTCGTAAGTATCATTGCCTCAAACACATCTCATTCACCCTTATCCTTTTTCTGAGTCGATCCTCTCTTGATAATTTAGCTGCCATTTGGTTCCCTGATGTGGTCCCAGAATTCTCGGGATGGATCAGATGTTTAGACTCAACCTTTCCATAAAACGAGTGTTCTTGGCGGGGTTTGTCCAAAACGCGATGGCATGCCAAGAAACACGGTAAGCCTTTCATGTGATTATCGCATAATTTCATGCAGGTGTTCTTCTGCAGCAGCAAGCCTAACATGTCTTGCTAGTGCAGGCCTTGGGGACAGATGGTCAATGAGGCCGCCCCTGCCTATTGAAGCAAGTAATTAGAGGCCTGAGAAAGGCAAAAAGAGGAAGAAGGGGACATCGGGTAAGTCCCCAAAACTAAAGAAAACCAGAATCCACAGGCCCAAAACTGATGCCACGGTCAGAACTCCGACTGTTGCGGCGAGTCTGCGTGCTGCAGATGAAGACGATGGCAGCGATGAACGCCTTTTGGCATAAAGGGTAGGCCGACGATTGACCTCGATCAGAGAAAAACACTGGTGAGGGTGTGGTCCCTGAGTCTCTGTCTGGTCGCGATACGGTTTGTGCCGACGATTCTTTAGCCGCCAAGTTTGGAGAGCTTGAACTAGAAGTAATTCGGGACCAAGAAGATATTTCGACAGAGATCAACATTGTCGACGACCCCGATTTGGGCCCTTCATTTTCCCCAAGGGAGATTGGGGACGCGTTGAACATGGGTACCGCTGATGTGGGGGTTTCTCAAGGTGAGTTCGACTCATTTAGAGAATTCTTTGTCAGCCTCGAGGAAGACATCGATCTTGATGCCCCCATCGCTTTTGAAGAGGCAGGAAAGCTTCAAAAGCATATAATCCCTTTCGACACAACACTCGCTTCAATTTTCTATCTTCGTTTTCTCACTCCTTTCCTCCACATTACAGTTTCAGAAGTTGTACGACCGTGCCTTTTCCAAGCTTTATGACGAGCTCACTAGGCATGAGGAGGATCTCGGGAGGCTCAAATCAAACCTGAACGCGTCAGAGACTTCCTCCTCCCGAAAGGATGAGGAGTTGACTGAGCTCAGGATTCGTTTGGAGGGAGTGCACCATGAGCGGACTGGATTTGCTAAGCAGATAACATGTCGCATGAGTTTATTTCCTTATTCTCACAAGTCGGTGCTTTCCTAACGTGATCTATTTCACAGATCGAAGAGAGGAACGCCCTAGTGAGGCAACTCCAAAAAGAGGCCTCGTACAAAGATGCAGAAATCTTCGAGCTCAAAAAGTAGAACTACACTGTGGTTTCGGAAAGGGACCTTTTGCGGGGAGATCTGCACTTGACCCAGGACCTTCTCCAGAGTACCCAGGATGAGGTTGTTTCACTATCTTTGGATAAAGCTGAGGCTGATGGTCATGTTGCCTCGTACAAAAAGGATGCAGTTGCTGCCAATAGAACGGCTAGCCAGATATCTGAAGAAGCCAGGCTCAAACTCACTTGAGCCACTGCTTATGCCCGCTCACAAGCTAGGAGGCAGGCCCCCGAGGAAGCAAGTGCTAAAGGCTCTGATCTCGCTTACAAGATTTAGAAGGCCAGGATAGAAGAGGAAGGATCGGCACTCCCTACTTCCTCGGACGAGGGCTCCGATAGCGATTCCGGCAGCAGCTCAGCAGATGATGAAGGAGGGGAGTAGTCTTGTTTTACCAATTTTGCACTCTCCTTTCCTCTTTGTACATCGGCTCCTTGGAGGAGTCTTGTAAAGACACACCCTTTGTAAATATGTTTTTGCGAATACAACTGGTTTTTTCGTCTTTTAATTTCTTCCTCACAGAGGCATCCCCTCGAATTTTGATGTTGGCCCGTTCGGGGTCATATTTTCAGGCAATAAAACCGTCAATATCGGGTACCATCTGGGGGCCAGATGGACAGTTCTCTTAGAATCCTTTCTTTAACAAAACCTTTTCGGGAGTGGGCACCGTCCCGAGTCTAGTTAGGTTTAAGCAATTCCTTAGAGTCCATAGACATAACAACTGGGGTCTTCGAGATAGGGTATCCTCTCGAGGTCAGATCGACATGGGGACTTCGAGCCTTCGGGCAATGTGGCTCGTGTGACATGGCTCGAGGGGTGGTGATGGAGGTCCCACGCGTTCGCTTTCCTAAACGTAGTAATGACATTGTCAGAATTAATTACCCCTTAGAGTAGGCGAACGACCGTCGCTTGCCCTATAAATACATTACTTTCCTTTGTTTGAAGACTTCGTTGCTTTGGGATATTATCTCTTTTACAGAGTCCTTCGTTCTTTTACTGATTTTTATTCGTTTTAGTTCAAAGCTTTCGCCTTGCCTCCCGTTCCTTGCGCCAGAGCACTTATGGTCACTACGTTAAACTCTGCTCTCTAAGAGGATGGGAGTTCTGTTTCTGCCTTTTGCCCGATCAATGGCTCACCGCCGGTGCTAGGCGAACGAATCTCGGAATTCGAGGCCCTGAAGAGAAGCTACGTATGGGGAGAAAATGTGGTACTGCAGGTACCTTCCCCAGAAGAGAGTATCACGACCTACGCGGAGGGATTCTTAAACATGTGCACGTACCCTTTTATGTTGGGCCCCCTCGACAAGGTTGTGCTCGACCTTTGCAAGAGGTATCAGGTTACCCTAGCATAGGTTCACCCGTCCTCTTGGAGGATAGTATTGATGATGAGGTTCTTTGCCGAGAAGGCCGGGCTCGTGTTCTCCCTTAGTCATCTTATCATATTATACTGGCCTTCACACTGTCGGGGTCTGATCACTATTCGACATCGATCCACTCGTCCTATCATTGCCAACGACGAAGAGGAGAAGGATTGCGGGTGGATGAGTTGGTTTGTCCGAGTGCAGACCGCTGATATTATCCCGAAGAAGTTCATGCCCTTTCCCGAGAGATGAAATTTCACACGTAAGTGGTACACTCGTGCATTTATCATTTCGTATATAGCGAAGGTAGACTTTGCAATGATGTCTTCCCTTCCCTTTGGCAGCAACTCCGTGGATGCCATTCGAGGTCCCTGACTTGGCGGATTGGATTCGAAGATTGGCGGCCTGCTCCACTTACGACGAGAGTAAGTGGAGATACCTGATGGAGGGTGGATGGGAGGCCCCAGAAATGAAAGGTGAGAGCGACCGGAAGCAATCCTCAACGTGTGAGAAAACCTTTTTCGAGGCGAGATCCTCCCGGAGGCTGAAGGGCGATGAATCTGAGCTTTTCAGGCCCGAAGTCTTCATCTTTGCGGGACTGACTCCTCCCTTACCACTGTTTTCTTCTCCTGTCGAAGGTACTTAGAGGGGGGAGGATTTGAGGCCGCCACTTTCTTCTCCCATTGAGGGTGCTTTAAGGGATGTTTTGGGCCAAGGGACGTATGATGGGAACAGACTCCCTAAAGACGGTGTTCCTGCTTGGGATAGTTCGACTGGGACCGAAGAAGCCAGACCAGGAAGCGCTCGGTCGGCCTTTGAGGAGGCCCAACGATTTTGCTCTGCGGTGAGTTTCGGTGATTCTACAATCTTAAAACCTCGTTTTTTTTTACTGGAGCTTGCCCTTCGTAGGCCTTTAACAAGCTCATATCCGAGTTGCGGAAAACCTTGGATGGGGAGAAATACCTTAGTATTCTCCTTGATGAACAAGCTAAGGAATTGATACACCTTCGGTATGAGGTGAGCCGAAGTCACGATTACGAAGGTCGCCTAAAGAAACAGCTGACTCTCGATCTGGAGATGCACGCATCTTTTTCTCTCATCCTCGAAGGTTAATATTTTGGTATTGCAGCTGCAGAGAAAGACAGAGGAACTGGAACATCTTTGGGGTAGGGTTGGTCATGCCGAGCGCGAGTGCAATAGGCTAAAGGCTCAAATAGGTGCCCATGTTGTGGCCGAGAAGAATGCTTTAGCCAAAGTTGTTGCCCTCGATGTGCACCTTCGGAACGCTCGTGGAGATAACTCGGTACTGGCGATAAAGATAGAAAAAATCGAGACCAAGCTCCTGCAAATGAAGGCTGAAGTTATTGATGCATGTGTCGAAGCTCAAGAGGTTCGAGCAAAGGCTGACAAGAAAGTGGTCATTTACTTAAAAGATGTTGCCAATGCTCGGGCTAAGCTGAGAAGGGCTTCTGATCGTGAAAGAAGGAGAGGAGTCTATGCCCGATATAGATCCCGTAGGGAAACCCTCGAGGAGATCCATGCTAGGGGCTTCTACCTTGTTTAACCAAAGAATGAGATTCCTTGACCAAAGCTATTTTAGGATAAACGCAGGTTACTGATAATCGAGTGAATAATATAATGAATAAAGGAATAATAAGCAGTATAAAATGCAGAAAAGTAAAGCAGTTTGTATTCGATAATTCAGATGATCCTATGGATTACAATTGTTTCCTTTTATATTAGGGCTTCCTAGCATAACGTTTTGGTTTCTGTCATGATTGCTCATTAATGGCTAATTATTACATTAATGAGGCGTTACAAAGGATCATCAAAGGATAACCGTTACTATTATATAGGAGTTACATAACATATAAGTCATTAACTGTTGATTCTCGAATCTATCCGTGGCTTTGTTTGGGTTCTTTACGACCGCATCTCTTCTTCTTCATTGGGTTTCCCATGGCTGATGCACTTGTGGCTGATGAATCAAACTCGTGCCTGTCGAGTCAATCTCGCGCTCGTGCTTGCTGAGTTAATCTCGTACCTCTTTATAAAATCATGTCCACCTGTGACGTTTTCTTTGGTCCACGTAGCTAGCTGAGTTGTCAAGGTCTTTCTTACATGTGATACTCTTTTTACCAATGCAGAAAGTCGCCCCACTTACCATATATTTGTCGATTAATATTTGGTAGGTGGATATGCATTTATGGCGGGAATATTTTGCCGCCGCTTTGCTTCGTAACATTGTATCTTTTTATGAACACAGTCGTCGTTTATCACTTCCATTTAATGCTCCTTCCATGTGTCCTTTTTGATTGGCTCTGCAATAAATCGACGCTTTTTAAGGCTTTTTGCGGGTATATCAGTCCCGAAGTGACATCTTTGATTGTGACTTTCCATCATTATTCTTCCATGTTTTGACGGTTGCCCTTATGTATAAATAGTCTTCTTCCTTTCTTTACTTTCACGGAACACTTCCATACTTAATTCCTCTTTTGCAAAGAATTTTCCTTTGTTTTCGTAAAGATGTCTTCATCAAACTAACCAGAAACGGTTATAGACGTAGAGACTCTGGCATCTTCTTCCGCTCCATCTAGGAGCTGGAGAGGTGGTCGACTGAGGAGTCTGGGATCTGCCTCTAGTAGATGTTCTTCTTCCCCTCTGGTTTCTCCTCCTTCCGCTAGGTCTTTGTTGTCCCCTAGAGCTAGGTCTTCTCACTCTGTTTCTAAGAGTAAGGATGATATTCGTGAACCCAAAGTTGACGAAATTATTCCTGCTGAGATAGTCTTTACAAGGGAAAATTCATCTATCGCTGAAAAGTCTTATTCTTTGGAGAGTGTAGAGAAGTATGCGACAATTATTACTGAAGGTCACATTCCTCTTGTCCGCAGGGAGTGTTCTTGGGAGTCTAATGTTCCTATTCTTGTGCCGAATAATAATCAGAGGATTACGTCTTACAAGACGGGTTATTCATTCATTTATACTTATCCTTTTACACTAGGATTTAAACCTCCCATCGACCCTGTTATCATCGAGTTTTGTCGCTTCTTCAATATCTGTTCAGGACAAGTCGGTCGTTTAGTGTGGCGAGTAGTTGCTTGCTTGAGAGTTTTAGCTTCTAAGGTTTCAGTTCCCTTCACCTTCCACCATCTTATTCATTTATATTCTCCTGTCTTATTTCGTCAAGGGGTTTTTACTCTGGCTACTCGGAGTAAAAGAGTTTTAGTAACCCCAGGTGACGATAAGGACAGAGGTTGGTACCTCAGGTACATTGTCGTTCCCACTGGTGTTTTAGTTGGTGAAAACAATCTTCCCTTCCCTGAGAAGTGGAACCGTGCACGTAAGTACTTTTTGGTTCGTATCTATTTTCTTCATTTTGATTTGAATTGCGTTTTTAATACCGCATCTGTTTTCCTCTTCTTTTTCAGCAATCATGAATACCGTTGAGAATGTCTCTGATATTCGTGATTGGGTAAACAGAATGTTGTTTTCCGCTCCTTTTGAAGAAAGATCTTGGAAGTATTTTTCCATGAAGTACAATTGGATTGTTAAGACCCACGGTAAGCAAAGTTTTTCTTACTTCCTGCCTTACCTGAGTTCTTTTTATTCTCATATGTTTCCCTTTTTACTTGATAGGGTTTTCTGCCCGTGGGGCATCTAGTTCGTCACTCCCGAAGATGTCTTTGTCCCATGCTCAGAGCATTCTTGCCAGTTCTTCGAAGAGAAAAGTCAGTGATCCCCATTCTGGAGGGGAAGAGGAAGAAGGAAGAGAGGGTGCTTTGGTGCACCGGTCGAGAAGAAGCGAGTAGTTTTAGATGATGAATCTGCTCCCAAGTCTCTTCCTTCTGTGTTGGCAATTAGGCCCTCTTCTTCCCGAGATGAATCTCAGTCCCCGGTTCAAGATCCTGCCGAGCGTCTTTTTTATGAGGGGTTTGAGCTTGACCCTGATGATGTTTCTTTAGCTACTATCTTTCCTGATTTTGTTGTTGTTCCTGCTCCTCTTGCTATGACTTCCGCTCCTCCGTCCGTATCTGTTATTTCCTCAGCTCCTCATCCATCCGTATCTGTTGATGTGCCCGTGGCTTCCTCGGTTCCTCATTCGTCTGTATCTGTTGTTGCTCCCTCTGTTCCTGCTTCTGTGCCTTCTCTTATAGAAGTAGGGTCTTCCAGCAGGGAGATGCGGATGGTTATAATTGAGGTGGCCGTGCGTGCTGTGAAATCACACATCAAGTTCTGGTTTCTTTGTGATGGATATGATAATATGGGTTTGGGCTACCTGGTCTCCTTGATTTTACTTACTGCTGACACGATGTCCGAAACATCGATGTTGAAGTTATAGTCCGATAACCGAGGTGCCTCCACCGATCATGTATGCTTGTTGAAATCGACTCGGTTTACGAGTCCCCGAGGGTTTTGACATCGATCTTCCCTTCGATCATTCCGGGGTATGTTGCGCCTTGGGGTGCTTCTCCGATCTTTGGCGTACGACTGGTACCTTTCCTTGCTTGGCCTTGGCTCATTTGCCGGGATCCTATTGGGATGTACTGAGCCCGAGGAGGCTCCCAATTAGTCGTACTCAACCCTAATATTAGATTGGTATCGATTGTGGACATCCGCCCAAGTAACGGCGGGATATTCAACCAAGTTCTGCTTCAGCTGCTTCGAAGCTATAGAGCTCCATTCGTTCAAGCCTTGGGTAAAGGCTTGTACTGCCCAATATTCGGAGACAGACGGTAGTTCCATTCGCTCCATTTGAAAGCGAGATACAAATTCCCGCAACATCTCACTTTCTCTCTGTTTGATTTTGAAGACGTCGGACTTCCTGGTTGAAACCTTGATGGCACCATCATGTGCCTTTATGAAAGAGTCTACTAGCATGGCAAATGAGTCTATCGAGTTAGGGGTAAGATACTGGTACACATCATGGCCCCCTTTGACAGTGTTTCTCCAAATTTTTTCAATAGGACGGATTCGATCTCATTCTCCTTCAAGTCATTCCCTTTCACATCGTAAGTGTAGGCGGTGATGTGCTCATTGGGGTCCGAAGTCCTGTTATATTTTGGGAGATCGGGCATTCTGAATTTCTTCGGGATGGGCTTCGGAGCCGCACTTGACGGGAAATGCCTTTGCAAGAATTTCTTCGAATCCACACCTTTAAGAATAGGGGGTGCGCCTGGGATTTGGTCGACCCTCATGTTGTAGGTCTCCACCCTTTTGTTGTTGGCTTCTATTTTCTTTTCTCCTGATTCGATTCTCTTTGTGAGATCCTCGAGGATCTTCATAATGGCGGGGTCGGTTGCCGGTCCTTCATTGCTCGATCTTTCCGGTGCCTGTTCGACTCGAGGAACCACTTGCGGTGCTATTGTACTTGGAGTCTTTTGATGGCTCTGCAGCTGAGCGATCGCTAATTGTTGTGCCTGTAATATTTCAAAAATATCGTGAAGGCTAACCTGCCTATCTTTTCGAGCCGGAGAGTTCTGAATCTCCTGCTTCTCTTCCCGGCGTATGTCTCCGTCAGTGCGAGAGCTGACATTGATGTGTTGGGCGTTGCGGGAACCCACATCCATTGGGTTTGGTACAGCCTCAGGGTTCTGTCGTGGTATACCAGCACCTGAAACGGCTACGCCATTTTCTCTGTGGTACTCAGTACCGTTACTTTCGTGCGCGTTCACCGAGTTAGACATCCTAACCTGAAATCAAAGATTCTTTGGACAAGAAAAAGTGTGAAGGATAACTTGCAATTTTCAGTGAACCAGCACTAAAACAATCACTATCATTTTTAGCACCACGGTGGGCGCCAAACTGTTTACCTCGAAAACGGTAACTACAACTATATTTGATTATGCGGTTCTAAAAATATGCAATTTATTTTTATGCTAGTTATTAGGCAGTAGATGCTAAGTGTGAATGAGATAAATGCGTTAGAGCTGATAAGAAAGCAAGAAATAAGCAAACCGGACTGCCTCGAATCGGAGGTACGGAACTGGCCTAGGTAGCTCCTCGAGGTCAAGGTTCGGGGTTAATGGTAGATGATGGATGAGGCTATAATAGTTATGTGGGCGTCGAAGTAAGCTATTTATGATCAATGATGATCAATAAATGAAGAACAATTGACGAAATGCAGTAAAGATGAGTAACAAATCAGCAAAGAGACAATAGAGGATGTTTTTATTGGAGAGCAGAGAATGTTCTTATTCTTTGTATTCAATATCATGTGTGCCAAAAACGATAAGGGTCCCCTTTATATAGGAGGGGAAGCCCTGACATAGTACATTATCATTTATTACAAAGATTTGCGACTGATACAGTTATTCAATGCTTGAATACGGACTTTTACTTTGTTGTAGACCTAGTTGCCTTAGTTCTCGTGCTTATTCGCTTACGTCAACCTCAAACCTGTAATGCCTCGAGGTCGAGTGTAAAGGGGAGCCCGAGGTCAGACCTCGAGCTATACCATGAACATTATACGGATAAGCTACCAAATGCCACGACTAAATGCAAAATTGGTCTCTCCGATTTTAACCGTGCACATTATTATATAATTTTATAAAATGTAGTGTGTGCATACTTAATTTGACAATATATTGTACGCTTAAATTTGATTTCTTATAAATGCATTTTTTTTTTGTTTTATGTGTATATTTGATAGTAGACGGCTATGAACAATGAAACTTTATTTGATTTCTATAGCTATGGTAATTTTTGGTTATTAAATCTTTTTTACTTAAATATGTAGGATTCCTAATTTGCACCTACATTTTATGACAACTTTATTATTTTCTTACATTTATCAGTAGCTTTATGTTAAGTTGTATATAATGAAGTTAATTACTTTTATGCAAGCCAAGGTCTCTTATTCATACTATGTTATCAAGCAAAGTGGAAAACCCTTTATATGAAGGAGACTTCTTTTCGGTGGCATCATTTTTTCACATTTCAATGAGTGAAGCCAAGGTAATTTGCTAGAAATTAATTCGTATTATGATCCATGCGGTATTTCTTCACTTTCGTTAAACAAATTGTCATTGATATTGCACGTTGTACTATATATATATATATATATATATATATATATATATGTAGTACATAGTTTTATTCTTTTTTCTATTTTTTGTCCAATTTAGTAATTATGTTTTTTTTTTGAACAAGATAAATCCTTAGATAACATAGAAGCAGAAGTGATGCATGTCAGTTCAACAACTAATAATCGCTAACTAAATGTCATTACTACTATATCCAAATTCTTCAATCATGTCCTATGTCAGTTGGGAACGTCCTTTATCACGTTTGGAAAATATCCATACACTATAGCTATGAGTTTAACTTTTACATGTATAATCAAACTCCTCTATAACTTCATTTCTATATAACAATCATTCAATATAAAAGTTAAGTTTTTCTCGGAACTAATTTTTATGTTATGTTACTATGTCATCTATAGCAACACTTACTATAGCAACAAAGAAAATATCGGAACATACGAGACTGTTATAAAAAAAATTTAATTGTATATATTAATAGTGGAGGAAAATTAGTAGTAAATGACTATAAGTGACCGTTCAAAAAAAGGTGAAATTAGTCGTTTTCATAATAAGATATAGTATTTGTTATAATAGTTTAATATACATTGATAGTGTAAAAATACTTTTCTTATCGCCTAACAAAGCTAGGAAATCGAAGCTCGTTGTAACTCGTGGGAGATCTACATGGACACTTGTGGGTGCTCAAGCACCCATTACCTTTGACCATATTGAGTCTTTTGGGTATGTTTTATTTAAATCTGTGTCATCTAAACATACTCTCCATTTACCATTCTTTTTTGCCACCACTACGGTATTTGCTAACCAATTAGGATACTTTAGCTCGCGTATTGAACCAATTTTCAAGAGTTTCTGTACCTCTTCGTCGATCACTTGGTTCTTGAATGGTCCTTGCTTTCTTTTCTTTTGCTTGACAGACACGAATGATGGATCTTCATTTAGTTTATGAGTCATCACTTCTGGAGGAATACCTGTCATGTCTGAAAGGACCATGCAAAACAATCTGCGTTAGCCTTTAAATATTCAATTAACTTACCTCTTCTGATGGGTCTTAGCCTCGTGCCTATGTGAACTTTTTGTTCAGGCTTCTGCTCAAACAGTGGGACAGCTTCGAGCTCCTCCGTAGTTGTTTTTTATATGCTCGTCCTCTTCTGGTTCCTGAATGACATCAGGTCTGGAATCCATGTTCGTATATTTTGATACTTCTTCCCTGGTGACTTTGTTCACCTTCTCGTGGCTATTTTCTTCCGTACTTGTTTGGATAACAGTTTTTTCCGTACCTGTTTGGGCGATTTTCTCGTCTTTTGATTCTTCAACTTCTTCTTTTTTGTTAGAGTGTACTACGGAATTTATATTCCTTAAGGTTTGCTGATCGCCTCGAATCTGTTGAATTCCCCATTTGGAAAGGAATTTAATTACCTGATGTAAGGTGGATGGTATTTCTTGTATGTCATGGATCCATGGTCTCCCTATGATTACGTTGTAGGCCATATCAGTATCAATGACTTGGAATCTAGTATTTTTGATTACTCCTTCTGCATAGGTGCTAAGCTCAATTTCCCCTTTTGTTATGACTATAGAGTTGTCAAACCCAGATAAGGCTCGTGCTTTTGGGATTACTTGATCCTCCATTAGCATATCTTCCCCAACTCTCGACAAAATGATGTTAACTGAGCTACCTGGACTAATCAACACTCTTTTTACGTTAGTGTCATGTATAAGTAGGGATATTACCAGTGCATCGTTATGTGGAAGCATTAATCCGTTGATATATGCATCGTCGAATGATATATTGTCTGCTTCCTCGTTTTCACGAATCCGCTTCCCGTTGATAATTGTGAATTTTGTTGTTCTTTTGCAGACTACTCCGTTCACCTCCTCTCCTCCCTGTATCATGTTCACTATTCGCTTTGGAGATGGTGGTTTTGGGGGCTCCTGCCTGTTCTTCATATATGCCTGTTTACCTTTTTCACTAAACAGTTTTGTTAGATAGCCCTGTCTTAATAATTGTTCTACCTCACCTTGCAATAACCTGCAGTCTGATGTTTAGTGTCCATGATCGTTATGGAATTCACACCAGAAGTATGGATTCCTTCTATTTGGGTTCGACCTTATTTCTTTGGGCCATCGAACCTTATCGACCATATTTCTCAAAACTATAATTAATTCAGAAGTACTTACATTGAAGTTATGGTTTCCAATTCTTGTATTACCTCTACTTCGTTCATCTCGATCCTTTCTGGATCTTGATGAAGATGAACTTGTGTCTCTATTTGATGGTCTATATTCTGACCGGGCGTTTTCAAACCTGGGACGAGTTTCTTGTCCCGAAGGTCCCATATAAGGGTCGTACCTGTTCTCCTTTCTGGTTCAGAGCGTCTAGAACTGGTTCGGTCTTCAGGTTTTGATTGAGCAATGATATCTTCTTTTATTCGCAGCTTGGTGCTATACCTGTTATAGACATCGTTCCATGTCGTGACTGGGAGTTCTCTCAAGCTTTCCTTGAGTCTTCTCGTGGATTCTAAGCTTTTGTCATTTATATTGCTTGCAAATGCCATGGCTGCCCAATTGTCAGGTACCCTTGGTAGCAGCATTCTTTCTCGTTGAAACCTGTCTACAAATTTACGAAGCAACTTCGCGTCTCCTTGTTTTATTTTGAATATATCTTCCATTCTTTTTTCGACTTTTTGAGCACCGGAATGCGCTTTTATAAAAGAATCTGCAAGCTCAGCAAAAGAATCATTAGAATCTCCAGGTAGAAGAGAATACCATGTTAGTGCTCCTTTGGTGAGTGTCTCTCCGAACTTCTTGACTATTATTGACTCAATTTCTTGTTTAGTCAGGTCGTTGCCTTTTACTCTGGTGGTAAAAGTAGTTACATGATCACGTGGATCGGTTGTCCCGTCGTACTTGGGAATACCAGGCATTTTTAATTTCTTGGGGATAGGCAAGGGTGCTGCACTTGGCTTCCAAGGCTGTTGAGAATATCTATCAACGTCAATGCCTTTGATGACAGGTGGTACTCCAGGAATTTTCTCAATTCGATCGTTTTGTTCCTTCACATGTTTCTGTTGGGTTAGTAATAAAGATTGTAATTCTAGATTATGGGACATACCTGGTCTTGCTTCGAGGGACTCATTCGGAGTGCCTCCACTTCCTGAGTTTTCCAATTTGGATTGTGGATTTTCCACAGTTACGGTATTGTTACGAGGAGGTGTAGGTGATGCAGCTAGTAGTCCCCTCATGAAAGCTTGTAAGGCTTGAGTCACATATTCACCAACCATTTGCTTCACCTGATCTTGTTCTCCTGTTTGTTCATTTCCATTGTGATTATTGTTTTGAGTCGTAGATCTATCTGGGGAATTTTCCCTTGAGCCTCGTGGATATATTGAAGGTGATGGAACTGGAGTTCCAATCCTCTGTTGGTTGTTGTCGTTAGCGTTCGACATAATTCACAGAATGTTGTTTGAGAACAAATGAAGATTATCAAAATCCCGGTAACAGAACCAATTTGTTTAACCAAAGAATTAGATTCTCTGCCAAAGCTATTTTAAGAAGAACACGAGTTTATGATAACCAAAGAATATGCTAAAGATTGTAAGTTAATTCGTAAATAAGAAGCAGTAAGATGCATAAAAAGTAAGTATATTGCGATAGTGGCTTGAACGTGTGCTTACAAGTTATATTTTACTCCCTTTTACAGGGAATTTCTTAATATAACGTCTACTATTTCCAGTGATTGAGCATTAATGACTAATAATGGCATTAATGTAAAGTTACAATGATTAATCGTAACTGTTGCGTGAAGATTATGTAACGTTTGGCTCATTAATTGAAGATCTACGAATCTTCCCTTTATTCTGCCTTGATTCATTCTGACCGTGTCTCTTCGTCTTCTCGATTAGGTTGAGATTCCCGTATCTGATTACCCCGTGGGTGTGTTGTTCCGTTCCTTTTTATATCGTACCTCTTCATAAAGTCTCATCCAGTTGTCATGTCTTCGTTTCTCCACATAGATTGCTGAGTCATCATAATTATTACACTTGTGAAGCTCATTTTTACCAATACAGTGCTAAACAAACTTCACAATATATTTTCTAGGTTCTTTTGGAGTAATTCCATTGATGGAAAATCTAGACATTGGGCATCTTGGGACAATTTATGTCTACCTTGTGAAGAAGGGGGTGTAGGATTTCGATCTTTACATGACATGTCCAAGGCCCTATTCTGTAAACTATGGTGGAATTTTAGAACCAAGCCATCCTTATGGAGTTCCTTTATAAGCCAAAAGTATTGCAAGAAGTTGAATACCATTATAGTACCATGGAAACGAGGTTCACATGTTTGGAGGAAAATGCTGGAGTGTAGGGACCTTGTCGAACACTTAATAGTTTGGAAACCAAAAATGGGATCATCCCTTTTTTGGTTTGATAATAGGACAGGTTCGGGAGCTCTTAACTTTGTCATTCCTCAGAACTTTCCAGTTGATGATACAATAAACAATGTATATGATGTTGTGATAGATGGAATGTGGGATGAGGAGAAGATTAGGGAAGTGTTAACGGAGGATTTGGCCATTCAAAACATACCATGCCCATCAATGTCCAATGAACTGGACAAACCAGTGTGGACAGTAGAAAATAAGGGGTCGTTCACAGTAAAGTCGGCGTGGGAGTATTTACGCAGGAGGACCCAACCATAACATACTCTAATATGTGGATTAGAGGTTTTCCATTCAAGATATCATTTTTCATGTGGAAGCTATGGAAAGGAAAACGGCCCATTGATGATACTCTAAGGAGGATGGGGTATTTCATGCCTTCCAAATGTTGGTGCTGTGTTAATCCAAGAGAAGAAACAATAGCTCGTGTATTCTTCAATTCATTTACGGCATCAAGAGTCTGGAAATACTTTTTCTCTCATGCAGGAATGAACATAAAAGGATTGAATTTACACCAAGCTATTGTCAAGTGTTGGACTATTGAGGCAATCCCTAGACTCAAGCCCATATTTCAAGCATTGCCTAGTGTTATTCTATGGGAGTTATGGAAGAGGAGAAATAGCTACAAACATGGGGAGGTTGTATCTACCAATCGTGTGGTTTTTCATATTTGCACCACAATTCAATTGCCCATTAAGGTCAGGAAACCAAGCCTCATCAATGTTCCATATAGGTGGCCTGATATCTTGAGGAGAATGGAAAACTATACTCCTAGGTTGAAGGTTAGCAAGGGGCTATGGGAATTTCCTATGCAAGGATGGATCAAAACAAATACTGATAGGGCCTCTCGAGGTAATCCAGGAAGGAGTTCAATTGGGGTTTGTATGAGAGATGAGTATGGAGATTTGGTGTATGCACTGGGGAAAGAAATTCTGGAGGTGACCAATACCAAGGCAGAATCCATGGCTATTCTGGAAGCATTGAAACACTGCCTTGGTAATGACATAACTAATATATGGATCCAAACAGATTCTATGCTTCTCAAAAATGTGATTGAAGGGATTTGGAAACCACCTTGGGTTATTGAGGAAGAAGTAGAGGAGATAGGGAAGATAATGGTCTTTTGTAATGAGAAAATATCACATATATATCGAGAAGGGAATAAACTGGCTGACCATTTGGCAAACTATGCTCTTGATCAAGGATTCATAGAATGCCATACTTTCCATCATCTGGACTCACAAGGCATGAGATTAGTGAATGTGGATAAACTCCAATGTCCATATTTGAGAGTAAAGGTGTCGAGGTAGTAGGTGGGGAGCAGAATATAGGGGAAAATGGAGTGGTGAAGGAGTTGAAGATTGGGCACTATCAATATCATCAAATCCACGGGGAGGAGATGGTGTTGATCATTTTTTTCACTAACTTTGTGTTCTTTTTTGCAGGGAACGTTATTGTGCTCATGCCTTGTCACTTATTACGATTTCTATGGGTGGTATTACAACCATGTGCTCATTCCCTTTAAGGAGGAAGGATGACAAGCATAAGCATGAGAAGGTACACATGGAAGAGATATAGTACGGGCATTGTCAAACCCCGGTACTGGAGACTCAATATGGGCATATTGGCTCATTTTAGGGACAAATCTTCAGTACAGCTATCTTATACAATGCATGAACTATAACAGCTTATGAAGGACTCAATACAAGGCAAAGGGACAAGTCACGAAACTGGACACAAAAACAGCATAACTGGAAGATCCAGGGCCCAGGCAGAGCTATTTTGGGAGCTACATATGGATCATTTGGGTGAAACAAAGGATATCACCCACATATGTCTAGACTATATGAAATCTCAAGGAGATCCTCAAGAATTGGTGACAAAAAATTATCAAGGGAGGATGTCCAAAAAGTTTATAAAAACAGTACATTGGCAAAGACATGGACAGTGCATTGTTTCTTCAAAAGGATACAGCATCTTCATATTTCATCATGGTTAGTAAAGAGTATTTCTTCAGTTATAACGTCTGGACATACGAACAAAGTGTGGATGAAAGAATTAAGGGTAGTGGTGCAACAATTGACACAAATGCAAAAAATGGCTACGTGGGTAAGAACCTGGCAGTGGCTAAGTATGCAAAGCAACAATAACGGAGGAGGAGTATAGGGCTAGTAATTAAATCTTACTACAATAGACCTCTTGTGCTATCAGTGTTGGGCCATAATCTCAACATTGGTGTTAGGTACTATGTAGTTTTCATTATTCATGATTTTTTCCAAATATTAGGACATCAAAACAATGTATTCTTTATTATTTGCTTATATATATGAAAACTAGCCCTAGGCTCTACTTAATGGATTAAAAAAATAGTTTTCTCTTGCTTTGTGTGTTGTATTCAAGTCTTCATGGGCTAGATTGAGTCGAGCGGAGGCAAATTGGTAGAGAAAAAGGCTAAGTTGAGTGTTGAGTTAGCCGAACCGAAGTAAGTGTTATACCTAGCTTTGTTGAGGGAATTTTTCCTCCTATTTGTCATTGTTTGCTACATGCAGGGGTGATACATATATGAGGTGACAAGCGTAAATGTATTTATCGGGGTTAATCATGATCGGGGGTAGATTGTGCTATAATTGTGTCTTGTAGAATTTCGTAATTCCCTTGATTCATGTCTTACTTGTTTTACCGATATTAAGGACGTAGTATAAAATGTTAGTAATCAAGACTAGCCTAACATAACTTGATCAAATTTGATAGAATTTTGATAATACATTGATGTGTCTAGTTTGTTCACCACTACGCGTAATCACTACTACTTTGCTACGGTTGATATTTGAGGTAATGGAGTCTATACTTGTGTTACTGATAAAATGTGAAATTTGTGAAAATACTTGAATTATATGGCCCCTAGGGCTTATTGAATCATTGCTTACTTAGAAATTTTGTGATTGAGAATATGTTGAAATATTAGTTTGAACACTCTCCTCAATGTTATTTATACTTCCTACCTTTCCATTTTATTCATATCATATGCTTGGTGAAGAAGAGTGTAAAGCACAAAGGGTGATACCGTGCCATTGTTTGTATCATTATCATGTGAGGAAGAGTGTAAAGCACGAAGGGTGATATTGTGTCATTGTTTATATCATTATCATATGAGGAAGAGTGTAAAGAAAAAAATGTGATGACGTGCCATTTCATATACATTATCATGTGAGAAAGGGTGTAAAGCACGAAGGGTGATTCTGTGTCATTTCATATACATTATCATGTGAGAAAAGAGAGTAAAGCACGAAGGATGATGTCATGCCATTTCATTTATATTGTTATGCTTTTAGTATTGTGAGGTCATGGCACGAAGGGTGTTTCCGTGCAGCTGAGGTTGAGGGACATGCATTATGATGTGATAGTTGTTTTCTGTGTATACATTTTCGCCTTTAACTTGAGTTGTCCTTTTCGCCATTATATATTTTGTGTGATATGTTATTGTTGTCCCGTACTTGACCTCTATCTCAATTGTTGTTGTGTTTTTCATGTATTTTACTTGCATAACTTGCATATGCCATGCATATTTCCTGCTTTTATAATTATACTCATGTTGTATATATTCTTTTGCACCTTAGTGTAAGCTTTCCATCATGCTAGTCCTTCATGTCCTTACTTGTTAACTTGTGAAGATCATGTGTTTCTCCTTCTTGTTTGCTATATTGAAATTAGACCTCCATCATGCTGGTTAATTGAAATTATAACCCCTTTTTCCTAATTGTGATCATTATCTATGTGCTCTCTGCTTAGTCTATTACTGATGTTCTTCCGTACATTCTTGGTCATTATTACTTCTTGCATATTCCCTTTCTTGTCGTTTCTATTGTCGGTGTTTTTATCATTTGGTTGGTACTGTTTTATGCATATATGGTGAGGATGAGATAAATGCACGAAGGATGTTTCCGTGCCGTTAGACTTTATGTCTAGTACTTTATTACACTATGAAATTATATGAGATGAGTGTTGTGGTTCATGGGCTTTCGTTCTAAGGAAATGGCCGGCTGAGATGTTGGAAACTGTTAAGTTGTGATGCTTTCTGATACTCCTTTATTTCCTATTACAGTCGTTGTGACATCCCCTCCAGGGCCCGACCACCTAAGGTATTGTTCCACCTTGTCCCATCGTTCACCCCTCCGCAGCTGCAGCCATTTGGGATCGAACTTGGCACCTAAAGCTTTTTGCTCCCCTGAAGGGCACGCCTCCAACGATCCTGACGGTTGGAAATTTGGGTCGTGACACCAATTTTAGGGATAAGGTGCCTTTTCTGTACCAGAAAATGGACAACTTTTGGGACATCTGTCTATGCAGATTTTTCCCTATCTTTCAAGTCCTTTTAACTTCTAAATTTACTCTTTTCACCCCAAATCTAACCTAACTTCTTTAGCATTATTGTATTCTAGTCCCTACTATTTTCTTCTTGAACCTTCTAGGCAATTCCAAACTTAGACTCCCTGATTTTGGTTTCCAATTAACCCGTTAAAGTTTCTGTTATTAACCAATCCCCCATTTAAACCTTCTCTAAATCCTCTCTTAAACCTTTTTTTTTTGTTTTGATTTTCAGACTTAAATCAGTTGCTCATATGGATTAAAATCACTAAACTCAGAAATAACTAATCACTTCAATCAATAACAAAACATGCATGGACATAGTGATTTGAACAAAACCAAGCTTATGCAATCAATCAAACAACTGAAAAAATGAAAATAAGAGAAGATTCAAAATTGATAATTGCTAATTTAATTAGTAAACACAAAATTAATTACTGTTAGATCCTATTTGAGTTAACATGTTAAGACCAAATAATTCGATAACTAACAAACCTAATTAAAACAACTTGAAAATCACATAATCATAAGCAAAATAGGTTAACAACGTACGTGATAATTGAAACTAAGACCGACTCAAGCAAGAGAGAAAAAGGAAAAAAAGAAAAATCATGGAAAAACAACAGTGAAGGTCTTACCACCTCTAAGTATACAAGAACGAGAAGAGCTGTGAAGTCTGAAACTCTCAACGTCTAACCATCAACAAGTCTTTTATTTGTAGAGATCTGACTTGAAATTTCTGGTTGGATCTTCTTGAAATAAAAAACTCGTGAAGGCTAGATGATTAGAGTGACTGAAAAGGCCAATCAAAGAAGAAAAAAAAGAACAAAGAAGAAAAACTAGGGTTTTAATTTCTTATATTTGAAATTGGAGAGATTTGGCAGGGAGTTTAGGGAAATTGGTGGAGGGTTATGATTAGGGGGGTATGAAGATTGTGTGGCTAAAAATGGGGTCATTTGGCGGTTGATCGCCGCTGTAGGTGGCTAGCGACGGTGGTTTAGAGAGGGGTGAGAGAAACAGAGAGTGAGGGGGGTCTTTGGGGGTAGGGAGTCCTTTCGGACAATTATAAGGACAGGGAGAGTTGAGGGTTGTTTGATTGGTTAGATGAACGATCAAGATGAGCTTAGGCAAAACGAGGTCGTTTAAAAGGGGAGGGGGGAGAGTTGGACCGGATTTTGTAGTGGGTCTGGGCTGGGAATGAGTTTGTGACCTTGGGCGATTGTTTTTTGCCCATTTTGAACAAGACCAAACAAAAACCTTTCTTTTATTTGTTTTTATTTTTTTATTTTTTGACCTTAAATCCTAATTAATTAAAAATCTATGATGAGTCCTAAATTAATCTAATTTATAGAAATAAGCCTAATTATCTATTTTTACCACTTAAATATTTAATTAACTTTAAAACTAACGAAAGAAAATTACTAATTTAAACTAGAAGCTAAAAATGTATAAAAGAACAATATTTTATGATTTTTATTTAATAATGCAATTAATTAACGATTAATCCTAAAATTACAAACAAAAAACCTAAATTGCAATGCATGAAATTTTTGACATTTTTGTGGTATTTTCTTGTAATTTAAAAAAATGCAACTAAATGCGAACAACAATTAATCAAGAAATTCCTAAAAGTTCTATAAAAATATAAAAACAACTAAGAAAAAATCTATTTAGTGATTTTGTAGGAGTATTTTCTTCGAGCAAAAATTACATGTTCACAATTACTTGTATTATGCTGTTATGAACTGATGTAGAAATCGGTATTGGACCCGACCTTGTGATAGCTCGTCACTGCTTTCAACCTAAGGTTAGGTTTGTTACTTACTCAGTACATGGGGTCGGGGTAGTCTTAGATTATAAAGTTCTGTTTATGTATTTTTCAAACAGACTATGTATTTTGTTTCATTTCCGCTTTGTAAACTCTTTTCTTAGAAACTCATGATTTGTACTACCAGTCCTTGGGAAATGTATAAGAATTAGATAATTACTTTATTTAGTTGCCTTGTTGAAATTATTGGAATTGGATAGATATTTTTTGTCTCACCTAACGGGTTGGGTAGGTGTCATCATGACTAAAAGATTTTGGGCCGTGACTTCAGAAACTCATGAACTCAAAATCCTAGCTCTGTCTTTTGGCAATGTACGACATTATATCCAAGAAATAAAATTAGTTGATATGCTCTTGTTGGAAAAATACATGCACTTTGGTGTTTTATGGATTATCATGCAAGTATTGCTCCCGTTGGAGCAGTGACGTAACCAAAAATTCTGTTAAAGATATTCAAATCTTAAACAGGTCAATAATTTTTTCGTCGATGAATCGTGTAACAAAATTTTACTACGCAGCATTTAGCTTTTAGAAAAACTTTTAATAGAATTATAATTTTGCAAATCATATCAAAATAACAAAAAGTTTTACTAATAAAAGTAAACATAAAACAAAGAAAAGAGAGAGTCGAGAGCATTTGCCGTTTGTAAAGAGTTTTTGTTGAAGAATTTTTTGTAGAGATTGACTTTTAAATTATAAAATTTATTTAAGAAATAACTTTTAGTTGAAAAATTACTTTTAAATTAGTTGTTTATTTCTACTCAAATTTTAAATTGTAAGAGTTATTTTATTAGAAAAATGTTTAGATTGAAAAAGGATCAAATTGACCACACATGGTGGTCTACGTTTAATTTTGGCAAATAAAATAGGAAAAAATTTGAACTCGTGAACAACACGTCATTTTGAATATCCTGAACAACTGGACTATCTCACTCAACTGTATAAAGGTATTCAAAATATAATATATAACCATATAAAATAGTACTATTTAACTTATATACACATTATAATTTTTCAACAAAGGGAATGCGCTTAACCACCCCATGGCTACGCCATCGTGTTAGACTTCTTATGTAGAGATATGAATCATATAATAAATTCTCTATAGGAAAAACACCACACTTAAATGATGTCACCTAAAATAGAGGTAAAAACAATTAGAAAAATGTACCTAAACAGCTCATTCAATTGTTTAAATTAAAAATATACGGTGATGAACATATAATATATATATATATATATATATATATATATATATATATATATATATATACCATGTATAATTTATGTACAGTCAAGTCTCTCTATAACAACCCCGTTTGTCCCGAATATTTTTGGATGTTATAACAAAGTGTTGTTATAAAGAATATATATTATAACATAAGATGAAAATTGATTTTGGGAAAATTTGACTTTTATAGAGAAGTGTTGTTATATAGGGATATTGTTATAGAGAAGTATGGCGATATACCGTCTAAGAAAATAAATTGTAATATTGGAGACTATTTGTATAAAGATTTTAAAAAATAAATGGTTATATCTGTCGCATGACCAAATCTTGTGGCTTTGGAGAAGAATTATGGTTCTCAATCCCATTTATGATCATTTAATATGGCTTGACAATGATATGTAACTTAGCATGCACATGGTATTTAAGGTTAAGCCTTCACCTATTGCACAGCTCTCCTAGCTTTTCAAAAGAAATTAATGACTGCTCTGCGCTAATTCTATTCTAGCTAGGTCCAATATTACAATAATTAAAGCTACTCATTTAATGTTATTTTTAATGGAAATACAGTACTTTCTCCGATTTATAATAAGTGATTACTTTGTTATTTTTACACATATTAAAAAATATATCTTTTAACATTAATTAAGAATAAAATTGATCATATTAACCTTTACTATCTTTTCACATAAACACTCCTAAAAAATACTCCAACACTATTTACTCCAAGGGCAATGTAGGAAAAAATAATTAATTCATTCTTGAATCTGAAAAGATCACTTATTTTGGACCACAAAAAAAAAAGCCAAAAAATCACTTATTGTAGACCGGAGGAAGTATATTTCTTAAAACGCCGATTGTTAATTCTTACCTTCTTCTCTTTTATTTTGGGGTCAATTTCATCATTAGCAGTATATGAAGGTGTTAGAACGAGGCTTTGTTCCCTAAGAGGTGTATTACCGGCATTGGGTTGTTTGAGCAGCTACTTGTTTAACCAAAGAATTAGATTCTCTGCCAAAACTATTTTAAGAAGTACTCGGGCTTCTGATAACCAAAAATATGCTAATAATTATAATCAGAATCGTAAAGAGAAAGCAACCAGAATGCATAAAAGTAAGTATATTTCAATAGTGATTCGAATGTGTCCTTACAAGTCATATTTTACTCCCTTTATAGGGAATTTCTTAATATAACGTCTATTCTTCTTAATGATTGAGCATTAATGACTAATAATGTCATTAATGTAACATTACAGTAGCAAATCGTAATTGTTGCATGAAGATTATGTAATGCTTGGCTCGTGTATTGAAGACCTTGGAATCTGCCCTTTATCCTGCCTTGGTTCATTCTGACCGTGTCTCTTCATCTAATCAATTAGACTGTGGCTCCCGTACCTAATTGCCTCGTGGGTATGTTATTCCATTCCTTTTTGTCTCATACCTCTTTGTAAAGTCATGACCAGTTGTCATGTTTTCATTGCTCCACACGGGTTTCCTTGTCATCTGAATTAACACACGTGTGAAGCCTATTTTTACCAATACATATAGTCTCCCTAGTTACCATTTATTTATCAATTAAATATTTGGTAAGTGGATACTCATTTATGGCGGGAATATTTTGTCGCCGCTTCACTCGTACCATTGCATCCGTCTCTGAATGTATACATCGTTTGTCACTTCCATTTAATGTTTGTGCCATGTGGCATCCTCGGATTAGTTCTGCGATTGTTCAGCGCCTTTTAGGGCTTTTTGCGGCTGCATCAGTCACGAAGTGACAACTTCAATACTATTTTTTTTTCATTTTTTGATGGTCACCTCTGGGTATAAATACCCATTTTCTTTCCTTTGCTTTCACGAAAAACTTCTAACTTTCTTTCATTATTTGTAAATTCTTCTTTCTTGTAAACATGTCTTCCTCAAGCCAGCAATCCAAAAAGGTCATCATTGTAGACGAACTGGCTCCTTCTTCTGCTCCAATTCGGAGTAGGAGGGGTAGTAGACCTAGGAGTTTAAGTTCTACGCCTTCCAGGGGTTCTTCTTATTCTTATACTACTCCTTCATCATCTTCCAGGTCTAATATCCCTTCATCTTCTTCGAGGGCTAGGGCTTCTAGATCTTCATCAAAGAGTAGGGAACACAATGAACCTCTTCCTGAACCGAGAGTCGATGAGATTGTCCCTGCCGAGTTTTCCTTTGTAAAGGATAGTGAGGCCATTAGTAAGCAGATTTCTTCCATGTCATCACATGATAGTGCTGACCTTTATCCTACCCAAATATCATAGGGTTTAGTGTCACTCATACGTAGAGATTTATGTTGGAAGTCTGATTTTCCAGTTGTAGTTCCTAATGACAATCAAAGAATAACCTCTTATAGAACTGGATATTCTTTTGTATACACTTATCCCTTCACATTAGGATTTAAGCCTCCCATCGACCCTGTTATCACTGAATTCTGTCGATTCTTCAATGTTTGCTTAGGACAGGTCGGTCCTCTTGTTTGGAGGGAAGTTGCATGCCTTAGGTATTTGGCCAACTTAGCTTCCGTCCCTTTTACTTTCCTTCATCTTATTCACCTATATTCCCCGATGTTATTCCGCCAAGAAGTTTTTACTCCTGCGGATAGGAGTAAAAGAGTTTTAGTTATACCAGATGATGACAAGGATAGAGGGTGGTATGCTCGGTATGTTGATGTCCCTACTGCGGGTTTAGTAGGTGAAGAAAACCTCCCCTTCCTTGAGAAGTGGAACTTTGCACGTGAGTACAGTTTTGCTCACTTTCCTCCTGAGTTTTCGATAAATTATCAGTATCGTGGTTGTTTCTTTTTCTTTTGCAGCAACCATGGGAACTGTCGAGAATGTCTTCGGTTTTCGCGATTGGGTAGAAAACCTTTTGTTAATCGCTCCTTTAGAAGAACGCTCTTGGAAATACCTCTCTTCGAGGTTTGGTTGGAAGGTGAAAACCCATGGTAAGGGTTTTTTTTACTTCTTCCCTTTTTATTTTTGAGCTTATCTGATCCCTTTCATTTGCTAGGGTTTCCTGCTCGTGGAATTTTTGCTGCTGCTGTGTCCGCTTCAAAATTTTCCTTGGCTAAGGCCCATGAAATCAATGTTGGCTCCTTTTCATAAAAAAAGAAAGCAAGTGGATCCCAGACCTTGAGGATGAAGAAGAACAAAAGGAAGTTTTGTTGATTCATAGGTCAAGAGTGAGGAGAGTCGTATCTGACGATGAGTCTATTCCCATTGTTGAACCTCCCGTACCTGAATCAGATCTTTCCGCTCCTGAAGATGCAACTCCCTATCCTGTTCATGAGTCAATTAATCAATTGTTCTAACAAGGCTTTGGTTCAGTTTCAGAAGAAGCATCTCTTGCTATTTTCCCTCCGTCTGCTCCTGCGGAACTTTCGTTTACTGCTCACGTTGATGTTTCTGCTTCTCAGCATATTCCATACGCGGCTCCTTTATCCACCCCTACTTTCGTGCCTTTTGTTGTCGAAGTAGGTTCTTCCAGTAGGGGTGATGAAGCAAGTAATAATAGAGGTTCCTGCGGGAGGCAGCCTCTTGAAGAAATCAGGCCAAGCGGATGTATGGTTAAAACCCCTAACAGGCCCGGTGCACTTGTCCCTGAAGGTAGACTTTAAATCATTCCTCCCTCTTTTCATATCCTTTACCATATTTAACTTATCTTTTTATGCAGATAAATCTTGTTGGCACAGAATTAATGTAAATAATCGTTCAAATGGAGCAACTAGCTAATGACTATCATACCGAGGCTGACAATTGGAAGGAGCAGTTCGAGAGTTTGCAGCTTAATATGGAGGCAATGGAGGAGGAGAAATGTACCTTGGAGCAACGGATCAGAGTTATTGCACCGGAACTGGCCATAGAGAAGGCATCATCAAACTAGGCAGGTGAGGATAAAAGCATCTTGGAGTCTTCCTTTGCGGAGCAGCTTTCTCATGCCACTGACGAGATAAGGAGTCTGAAGGCTTTGTTGGATCAAAAGGGGGCTTACTCTGGTGAACTCGTGCAATTGCTTACCCAGACCCAAGAAGACTTCCGTAAATCTTCAGACAAGGTCCAATTTCTGGAAAGATCCCTTGCACATTTACAGGTTTCTCATGATGTTGTCGTGGCTGAGAGAGATGAGCTAAGAGCCGATGTTGAACAGTGGTAGAAAGACTACGAGGCTCTTGAGGACAAAGCAGTTGTTGATGTTAGTTGGGCTTATCTGAATGCCCGACTTGACACATTGATGGAAATGGGCCAAGAGAATTTTGACTTGGAAACTGAAATTGCTAAGACCAAAGAGGCGATTGAAAAAGTCTCGGCAGAGTCTAAATTTCTCATCACCTGAAGCTGAGGTCCCTGATGAAGCTGCTACACAAGCCTCGCCATCTCAAGTCGCTCCTCCTGCCGAGGAAGATAATCCCCCCGTCTAGTGAAAGAGTTTATGGAATCTTGTCCTTTTTTTTTGGAACAATTGGTGGTTACCCCCGATCCCATTGGGGGTAAAGTTTGGTTCTTGTAAGTCCCCAACTTAGGGGCAACCTTTGTATAAACAAATCCGGCTTTAGACTAAGTTAATACTTAGTTTTTTTTCATAATATTAATATTAATATTAGCATGTCTCGAGTTTTTATTTTACTCTCAAGTCTTTGCATGCTTTTTGTTAGGCTTTTTGTTTTACCTCTTAGTTTTTGACTTTGCATTGAAAAATGCTTTGATTTTTCGTGCCTTTTCGAAATAAGCACGATTTATAAATGAAGGCCTTTTTATGAACGATACTTAATGAAGAAGACGTTTCAACTTCATAATGGTGTAAACATACAAAAGAGAGATAGAAATTCACATGTTTTACTGAACAATGTTTTTGAGGAAAGTTTTTGTAATATTCGAACTTTCACAACATTTTACATGCGTTTGAGTATCGTCTATAACTCTTTCGTAACTGTTTTCCTTACAAAATATTTTTTATAAATAAGAGGGTATGAATTCTTGCCCATAATTATTTTCATTTATAATAGTTTTTTGAATAAATACAAGGGTATGAATTTTTACCCTTAACTGTTTTCATTTACAGCAGTTTTTTGAATAAATACAAGGGTATGAATTTTTACCCGTAACTATCATTCTGCCTTTAACCTAAACATTCGTTTATATTCACGAAAATAATTTTTGTAGGTTTTTGAATCAGGCTTTGTGTGTTTGTCTTTGGCTCTTTCATTTTTCTCATAACGCTTGACTTGTTGGGAAATATGGATCTTCGGGCTCGAGCTTTTGACTTTTTTGATAGTCTTCTTTGCTTCTTCTTTGCCTTCCATACTGTATAATCCCCAACGTGTTTGAGCTTTGAAGAATGAAATCTCGAGCACTTGATTATTCCTTCCTTGTGGTCCTTTTCATGAAAAGGAAAAACATACGGGACTCAAAGGTATATAGTTTAGATGATGACTGCTTAACCCTTTAAAACGTCCATCAAAAAGTTGTAACCCTAGATCGGGAATTCAGTTACTTCCTTGTGTCTATGCAGGTCTAATATCATCAACTGGTGATGGGTTAGCTTTTTATCTATCATCTAAAATGGTTAGTATAATTTTAACTGTACTAAAATGAAATCGAACGTAATGATACCTGACCATGGGTATTCCTTTTCCTTAGAAGTAGTACTTCTTCAAATGAACAACATTCCAACTTGTTGGTAAAATTCTGCCATCCATAATCTCCAGCTCATAAGCGCCTTTTCCTGCAATGCCACGGACTTTGTAGGGTCCTTCCCAATTTGGATTTATTTTTCCTGCACCAGTTTCCTTTGTTGATTGGAAGAGTTTTTTAAGGACGAAGTCCCCAATTTTGAAGTATCTGAGGTGAGCTTTCTTTGTTGTAATATCGCTCTATAATTTGCTTTTGAGCTTCCATACGTATTAATCCAGGTTCTCTCCTTTGCTCGAGTAAATCCAGATTTGTTCTCAACTCGTCGTTGTTTGTTTCTTCTGTTGTTGTAGCAAATCTCATACTTGGTTCACCAATTTACACTGGTTTAAAGCTTCTGAACCATAAACAAGCGTGAATGGAGTTTCTCCCATGGTTGTTTTTGCTGTAGTTCTGTAAGCCCATAATACTGTTGGTAGCTCTTCAGGCCAATTTCCCTTAGCTTTTTCCAATCGCTTTTTCAAATTGTTGACAATGATTTTGTTTGTTGACTCGGCTTTCCCATTATCCACGGGGTGATATGGTGACGAAGTGATTCGTTTGATTTTCCATTTTTGGAAGAATTCTGCGATTTGTGAGCCTTTCCTTTAGCTGGGAGAAGAGGCCCTACTATATCCATTCCCCATTTCATGAATGGCCAAGGTGACACGACTAGGTGGAGTAATTCTTCCGGTCGATGCATATCGTTGGCATTTGTCGCACTTAGTTACGAAATTCTCAGCGTCTTCTTCCATTTTAGGCCAATAGTACCCTACTCTGATCAGGGTTTTGACTAAGGACCTTGCTCCTGCATGGTTTCCACAATGTCCTCGTGTACTTCTTTCATTACGTACTCTATTTGATTGGGTCCAAGGCACTTTGCTAGGGGACCTCCAAACATTTTGCGGTATAAAGTATCACGAACTAGGTAGTACCGTGCTGCTCTTCGGCGAAGTGCTTGAGCTTCTTTTTTATCTTCAGGCACGGTACCATTCTGCAAAAAAATTACAATTTCGTTTCTCCAATCCCATGTTAAATTATTAAATGTTACCTCATTTTTATCCTGGTCGATTGCTGAATGAAATAAGTGTATCGCAATAGCATTATCTTTATTCGTTACGTCGGTAGCTGCTGCGAGATTAGCCAATGAGTCCGCTTCTGCATTCTCCTTCCTAGGTATTTACATAATCTTCCATGACTGGAATTGTCTTACTAGGTCTTGTGCCTTTTCCAGATATTGTTGCATTCAAGCCTCTCTAGCAGTATAAGTCCCCTGCATCTGGTTTACCACTAGTTGAGAGTCACTTTTGATCACGATCTGCTCAATTGAGAGTTCTCGTGCTAATTCAAGTCATGCAATGACAGCTTCGTACTCTGCTTCATTGTAGTTATAGGATAACACTTAATAGCATGTCGTATCTCTTCACCCGTAGGTGATATTAAGACAATTCCCAACCCGACTCCTTTTACATTAGAAGAGCCGTCAGTGAATAGGGTCCACATTCCTGGATTAGCCCCATTGAAGATTTGCAATTCTTTTTCCACTTCAGGGATTATGCTAGTATTAAAATCAGCGACAAAATCAGCTAAAATCTGAGACTTTATTGCAGTCCTAGGCTGATAGATTATGTCATGTTTGCTTAATTCTATTGCCCATTTAGCTAACCTTCCTGATAGTTCTTGTTTATGCAAAATATTTCTCAGTGGATATGAAGTTACGACAATAATTGGGTGACACTGAAAGTACAGTCTTAGCTTTTTAGCTGCCATAATTAGAGCCAAGGCTAATTTTTCTAGATGAGGATATCTAGTTTCAGCATCTAATAAAGTCTTACTTACGTAATAAATAGGAGATTGTTTACCTTTTTCTTCTATTACCAATACTTCACTTAAGGCAATTTCTGCAACGGCAAGATATACATATAGCCTCTCCCCCTCCTTTGGTTTAGACAACAGCGGGGGATTTGATAGATAAGCCATCAAATCTTTGAGAGCTTGTTGGCATTCGTCAGTCCATTCGAACTGATTTTGCTTTTTTAGAACTGAGAAGAATTTAAAACTCTTTTTTGAAGATCTGGAGATGAATCTTCCCAAGGCTGCAATCCTACCTGTTAATCTTTGAACTTCTTGTTTACTAGTAAGTATATCAGGTATTTCTTCAATAGCTTTAATTTGAGCAGGATTTACTTCAGTGCCTCTATTTGATGCAAGGAAACCCAAAATTTTACCTGACTCGACGCCAAAGGCACATTTTTCTGGATTTAATTTCATGTTATACCTGCGAAGGATTTCGAAAGTAATTGAAAGATGCTGAAAATGATCTTTTGCTTGTGTTGATTTCACCAGCATGTCATCAATGTATACTTCCATTGTTTTACCCATATGTTTCTGGAACATCTTGGTCACTAGCCTCTGATACGTGGCTCGAGCATTTTTCAGGCCAAAATGCATGACTTTGTAATAATAAGTCCCCATGTTTGTAATAAATGAGGTTTTTTCCAAATCTGAGGGATCCATTTTTATCTTATTATAACCAGAATACGCATCTAGAAAGCTTAATAATTCATGACCTACAGTGGCATCAATCATTTGATTTATGTGCGGTAATGGAAATGAGTCTTTTGGGCATGCTTTATTCAGATCTGTATAATCTACGCATACTCTCCATTTACCATTCTTTTTAGGTACCACTATGGTATTAGCTAAACAATTAGGATATTTTACCTCACGTATTGAACCGATTTTCAAGAGTTTCTGTACCTCTTCATCGATCACTTGGTTCTTGAATGGTCCCTGCTTTCTTTTCTTTTGCTTGGTAGGCACGAAGGATAGGTTTTCATTTAATTTATGAGTCATTACTTGTGAGGGTATACCTGTCATATCTGAATGGGACCAAGCAAAACAATATGCATTAGCTTTTAAATATTCAATTAACTTACCTCTTCTGGTGGGGCTTAGCCTTGTGCCCATAAGAACTTATTGCTTAGGATCCTGTTCGAACATTGGAACAACTTCGAGCTCCTCAGTAGTTGTCTTGATATGCTCGTCCTCTTTTGGTTCCTGAATGACATCAGGTCTGGAAATTATGTCTGTATGTTTTGATGCAACCTTAGTGGTGATTTGATTCACCTTCTCTTTATCATTATCTTCTGTGTCCATTTGAGTTGTCTCTTCCGCTACCTCTTTTTTATTGGAATATACCACTGAGTTGATGTTCCTTGAGGTCTGCTAATCACCTCGAATCTGTTGGATTCCCCATTTGGAAGGGAATTTAATTACCTGATGTAGGGTAGATGGTATCGCTTCCATATCATGGATCCATGGTCTCCCCATGATTACGTTGTAGGCCATGTCAGTTTCATTGACTTGGAATTTCGTATCTTTGATGACACTTTCTACATAGGTACTAAGCTTGATTTCTCCTTTCATTATGACAGTAGAATTGTCGAACCCGGACAAGGAACATGCTTTTGGAATTACACGGTTCCCCATTAGCATCTCTTCAATAACCCTCAACAAAATAATAACTACCTGGATCAATTAACACTCTTTTTACGTTAATGTCATGTATAAGTAGAGATATTACCAGTGTGTCATTGTGTGGAAGCAATAATCCTTCAGCATCTATTTCGTCGAATGATATATTGTCATCCTCCAAAGTTTCACGAGTTTGCTTCCCGTGGGTTATTGTGAACTTGGTTTTTCTTTTGCAAATTACACCATTCACTTCTTCTCCTCCGTGTATCACATTTACTGTTCTTTTTGGAGATGGTGGCTTTGAGGGCTCTTGCATGATCTTCATATATGCTTGTTTACCTCTTTCACTAAACAGTTATGTTAGATAGCCTTGTTTTAATAACTGTTCAACCTCACCTTGCAATAACCTGCAATCTATGTGCCCATGATCGTTATGAAATTTGCACCAGAAGTCTGGATTCCTTCTACTTGGATTCGATCTCATTTTTTGGGCCATCGAACTTTATCGCCCATATTTCTTAATACTGTAATTAATTCAGAAGTACTTACATTGAAATTGTAGTCTCCAATTCTTGCATTACCTCTATTTCGTTCATCTCGGTCCTTTTTGGATTTTGATGAGGATGAGCTCGCATCTCTATTTGACGGTCTGTAATCCGACTACGTCTTTTCAAATTTGGAACGAGTTTCTCGTCCCGAAGGTCCCATATATGGATCGTACCTATTTTTACCAGTTCTTCTTTCTGGCTTGGAGCGTCTAGAGCTGGTCTCGTCTTCTTCTTTTGATTGTGCAATGGTATCTTCTTCTATTCGTAATGGTGTTGTACCTGTTATAGACGTCGTTCCATGTCGTGGATGGGAACTATCTCAAGCTCTCTTTGAGTCTTCTCGTAGCTTCTAAGCTTCTATCATTTAAATTACTTGCAAATGCCATTGCTGCCCAGTTGTCAGGCACTCTTGGTAGCAGCATTCTTTCTCGTTGAAACTTGTCTACAAACTCACTGAGCAACCCTGTGTCTCCTTGTTTTATTTTGAATAAGTATTTCATTCTTTTCTAGACTTTTTGTTGCACCGGAATGTGCTTTTATAAAGGAACCTGCAAGCTCAGCAAAAGAGTCAATAGAATATTCGGGGAAAAAGAGAATACCATGTTAGCGCTCCTTTGGTGAGGGTCTCTCCAAACTTCTTGACCAACACTGATTAAATTTCTTGCTTAGTCAAATCGTTGCCTTTTACTCATGTAGTAAAAGCAGTGACATGATCACGTGGATCGGTTGTCTCGCCGTACTTTGGAATATCAGGCATTTTGAATTTCTTGGGAATAGGCAAGGGCGCTGCACTTGGCTTCCAAGGTTGTTTAGAATATCTATCAATGTCAATACCCTTGATGATAGGTGGTACGCCGGGAATTTTTTTGATTCGATCATTTTGTTCCTTCACCTGTTTCTACAAGGTTAGTAGTAAAGATTGTAAATCTGAATTATTAGACATACCTGGTCTCCCTTGGAGAGGTTCATTTAGAGGGCCTCCACTTCCTGAATTTGCTAGTCCAGATTGTGGGTTTTCCACAATTGCGGTGTTGTTTGGAGGAGGCGTAGGTGATACAGCCGGCAACCCCCTCATAAAAGCTTGAAGAGCTTCATTCATATATTCGCTAACCATTTGCTTCACAGGATCTCGTTCCCCTGTTTGCTCATTTCTGGTTTGATCCCAGTCGTTTGATGGTTGTTAATGTTGACGTTTGACATGATTCGTGAAAGGTTGATTGCGAATAAAAAAAGATTATCAGATTCCCGGTAACGGAACCAATTTATTTAATCAAAGAATTAGATTCTCTGCCAAAGATATTTTAAGAAGTACTCGGGCTTCTGATAACCAAAAATATGCTAATAATTATAATCATAATCGTAAAGAGAAAGCAGCAAGAATGCATAAAAGTAAGTATATTTCAATAGTGATTTGAATGTGTCCTTACAAGTCATATTTTAATCCCTTTTATAGGGAATTTCTTAATATAACGTCTACTCTTCTTAATGATTGAGCATTAATGACTAATAATGTCATTAATGTAACGTTACAGTAGCAAATCATAACTGTTGCGTGAAGATTATGTAACGCTTGGCTCGTGTATTGAAGACCTTGGAATCTGCCCTTTATCCCGCCTTGGTTCATTCTGATCGTGTCTCTTCATCTACTCAATTAGATTGAGGCTCCGGTATCTAATTGCCTCAGGGTATGCTGTTTCGTTCCTTTTTGTCTCGTACCTCTTTGTAAAGTCATGACCAGTTGTCATGTTTTCATTGCTCCATATGGGTTGCCTTGTCATCTGAATTAATACACGTGTGAAGCCTATTTTTACAAATACACTACTATGATTAGAAATTATCGTTATGAGTGTTTAAGTAATGTGGTATATCATGTGATTTCAACTTGGGTTATGACTATGGCTTGATACAACTTGTTTAGACTTATACAGTGTGTTGATGCGAGATTCTGATTTTATAGAAATATCGGATGTAGAAATTGGATCGTAAGACTTATGGGCTAGGTTGGATGAAGAAATATTAGTTATGTTGTGTTATCAAATCTGTGTGGGATAGGGTGACGTGGGATCACCCGCGGGTATGTGCATGGTAAGGTTACACGGTGATTTTGATGGCTTTTGGAACAACTCTAGGCACGCTCGAGGACGAACGTATGTTTATGTGGGGGCGGATGTAACAACCCAACCGGTCGTTTTAAGAATTTTCACTTCGCTCGGTTGTCTGAGGGCATGAGTAGCTTCATATGATGTATTATTACTTATGCGAATCGTCGATTTTGGTTTTCAGGTTATTCGGAATTGATTTGGAGGAATGATTCTCAGTTGGAAGCTTTAAATTTGAAAGGTTTTGACCAAGTTTTGACTTTTGAGTAATTGACCTCGTATTAGATTTTTGATGGTTCTGTTAGCTCTGTTGGGTGATTCTAGACTTAGGAGCGCGCCCAGATTGTGATTTGAAGGTCCGTAGTAAAGTTTGGCTTGAAATGGCAAAAGTTGGAAGTTTGGAAAGTTTGACCGTGGGTGGACTTTTTGATATCCCGGTCGGATTCCGATTCCAAAAGTTGGAGCAGGTTCGTAAGGTCAAATGTGACTTGTGTGCAAAATTTGAGGCATATCGAACGTGATTTGATAGGTTTCGGCATCAGTTGTGGAAGTTGAAGTCTCAAAGTTCAATGATTTCGAATTGAGGTGTGACCCGTCATTTCGATGTTGTTATGTGTGTTTTGAGGCCTCAAGTAGGTCTGTGTTATGTTATGGGACCTGTTGATATGTTTGGACAGAGTCCCGAGGGGCTCGGGCGTGTTTCAGATCGATTTTGGACCATTTTTCTTCATGTTGCTATTGTTGAGGAGCATTCGGTTCTGGTGTTCCGCACCTGCAATTGATATTGTGTAGGTGCGATGGACACAGATGCTAGCCAAGCGTCGTAGATGCGAGGTTTCATCGAGGAGTGAAGGTCCGCAAGTGCGGAGGTAATCATGCAGAAGCGCGACCGTAGATGCGGTCATGGCCATCGCAGAAGCGGCCTGTCTCGCAAATGCGAGCCCTTTTCCGCAAAAGTGAAGGTCGCAGATGTGGCCACCTATCCGCTGATAGGAAAGTGCTGGGCAGAGTTATAAAACTGAGGTTTTGGTTCTTTCTTCATATTTTAAGATGTGGGACTCGGATTGAGGCAAATGTTGAAGAAAATTTCGTCACAAGGATTGGGGTAAGTGTTATCCACTTGGTTTTGATCGCATTTCATGAATCTATCTTCATTTTTGGCAATTAGTTGTTGAATCTTAAAGAGAAATTGGGGGTTTGGCCTAAAGTTTCATAAAATGAATTTTTGAGTTTTGAACAACAATTTGGAGTCGGATTTGAGTGAATTAGTATGGTTGGACTCGTGATCTAATGGATTGTCGGATTTTGTGAATTTAGTCGAGTTTCGAGGTGCGGGCCCAGGTTGGGATTTTGGGCCAAATTCAAGTTTTTATTCAAGATTTGACCTTTTTCGATTGGGATTGGTTCCTTTAGCATTGTTTGATGTACTTGAGTTATTTTTTGTTAGTTTCAAGTTGTTCGAAGGTCGGAACGCGCGAGATGGCATTTTTGGAGCATCGCTTGGCTTGCTCATTATTGGAATTGGCTTGTTCGAGGTAAGTAAATCTTCTAAATTTGGTGTTGAGGGTATGAAACCCTGAATTATGTGTTATGTGATTGGTATTGAGGTGACGCATATGCTAGGTGACGGGCGTGTGGGCGTGCACCCTGTGAATTGGGACTCGGTTGTTCCCATGGCACTTTAATAGTGGCCCTATTTTATTGATATTTTTATTTTCACCACGTGATAAAGGAATTGAGTTGTCAATCATGCTAAATATCATGTTTAGGCTTTATGTTGATATTGTTTGAGACCCATAGTGGTCGTTTCTTGCTGTCATCTCACTGATTTCGTTGATATTTCGTGCTCACTCATATGCATGCATTCATATCATATCTCAGTCTCAGTTGTTGTTTATTGATACATCATATTATTGTTGTCGGGCTAGTTTCATGACATTGTGAGCCCATGAGTGAGACTGGAGAGATTGAGGACTGAGTAAGGCTAAGAGCTTGATTATGAGTGAGAGTTATGGGATCGGGCTGTACACCGCAGCATGTTATATTGATTTATTCCTGGATATGGCTTATGATAGCGCTTGGGATGTTGGAGCCCTTCCGGAGTCTATACACCCCCAGTGAGCGCGGTTGATTATATTGAGGGATGGATCTTCCCTGGACATGGATCTTGTTCGAAGCATTTATATACCTGGAGATGGATCTTCTCCACGGGGCCAATTGGCTTTTTCCTCGGTGCTGAGTGACTGATGGTTAGTGATGTATATATTCCGGGATGGATCTTCCCTGGGCCGTATGGGCCATATATAGCACCGAGTGATTGAGCATGATGAGTAGAAGGTGTAAGACAGTGATATTGAGTACTCTGAGAATGTGAGTACATAATTCATCTCTAAGATACATGACATTTGCATGCACACGTGACATACAGGCACAGGAATGCATTTTTCCTCATGTTATATGGTATCACGTCATTCATGACTTATTATAAATTGATATGTGGGCATAGATAGAAATTTTATACTTGTTATCTGGAAAGAAAATAAAATATTTTATTTATTGTGGAAAGGATATTTGGAAAAATTATAGTTTTCAAGCTTACTTGTATTTTTGGAATTTTCGATAAACGATTTGGATTTTCTCACTGAGACACTTGAAAGCATGACCATTTTCTGGAACTGTAAACGAGATGATCACTTTTACTTCAGAGATACCTTTTATTACTTGTATTATACTATTATGAACTTATGTAGAATACTGTAACAGCCCAATCAGTCGTTCCGAGAGTTTTAGCCCCGTTTCCCCTATTTTTGCTTCATTATATGTGGTTCAGCTCTATTATGTTGTGTTAGGTTGGTTGACACGGGTTCGGAACGATTTTGAAGAGAAATGAAACATTTAGTCTCTTAAGTTGGTTATTTAGTTGGAAAAGTCAACCAAAAGTTGACTTATGGGTAAATGATCTCGGAATTGGGTTTTTAGGCTTGAATTGGCAAAATTGGATTTTTGGCGATTTCTGGTCGGCAGTGAAAAATTAACTATCGGGGTCGGAATGGAATTCCGGATGTTGGAATAGGTTCGTAGTGTCATTTGTGATGTGTGTGCAAAATTTCAGGTCAATCGGACGTGGTTTGGTTGGTATCGGCATCGTTGGCGAATTTTGGAAGTTTAGAAATCCTTAGACTTGAATTCGGGGTTAATTTGGTATTTTGATGTTGTTTTGGGTGATTTGAAGGCTCGACTAAGTTTGTGTGATGTTATGAGATGTGTTGGTATGTTTTGGTTGAGGTACCGAGGGTCTCATGTGAGTTTCGGGTGGTTTCAGACCATTTCTAGGCCATTTCTAGTTGCTTGTTTTTGGGCTTGAGGGTTGTACAGTGCGATAGCATAGGTCTGGCCGCGTTAGCATAGAGAAAATTTGGAAAAAATTAGTTGTGCTATGCGATAGCATAAGTACTCCCGCGATCGCACAGAGTAAAATCTCTGTTGCATTGACCCAACTTTGGAAGCCTATAACTCACAATCTATAAGGAATTTAAAGATGATCCAAAATGAAAATTGTATCCCTTGATGTCCAGTTTTCAGAAAGTTAAACCAATTGCAATTTAGAGTTTTGTAAAAGAATTTATAACCATTATACTAGAGGCTGTCCAGAAGTGTTGGAGAAGGCTATTGGAGAAAATTTGTTCTACGCGATCGTGTAGGGTAAAAGAAGGGATGGAAAATTTTGTGCTTCTCTATCGCATTAGTTTCTCCGCGATAGCATAGGGTAAATGTCTGAGCAGATTATAAATTACTCTATTTCGAGGGTTTCAGCTATTTTTGCATTTTTGGAGCTATGGAGCTCGGATTGAGGTGATTTTTGAAGAGATTTTCAGAGGAGTGATTGGGGTAAGTGTTCTTCACTCAAATTTGGTTAAATTTCATGATTGTGTCTTAGATTATTATCATTTAATTTGGGAATTGGGGTGAAAATTGGGGGGAAATGGAAGAGAATTGGAGAGTTGATTTTGGGAATTTGAATGGCCATTTGATGTCGGATTTTGATGAATTTGATATGGGTAGACTCATGAGTGAATGGACTTTCTAGTTCTTTTAATTTTTATCGGATTTCGAGACGTGGTCCCGGGGGCCGGGTTTGAGCCAAATTCGGGATTTGTTTGACTAATTTGATAATTTTCATGTGGAATTCATCCCTTTAGCGTATATTGATGATAATATACTGATTTTGGTTAGATTCGGAGAATTTGGAGGCCGAGTCAAGAGGCAAGGGCATCCCGGGTTAGAGTTTTGTCCGCTTTGAGGTAAGTAATGTCTGTAAATCTCGTCCTGAGGGTATGAAACCCGGGACTTCACACTGTATCATTATTTTGGAGAGGAGCACATACTAGATGACGAGTGTGTGGCATACACCGATGGGGATTGTGACTTGGTCCGTCCCGTAGAAACTATTAAGTTGTGTATTTGATTATAAACCATATGATATTTCATGTTTAAAGATTATTACTATATTTTGGGCAGAATGCCGTATTTGGGCCTCGTGGCATGTGTTTAGACCCCTTGGGGGATTTTTACTGCTATTACTCACTGTGTTGACTTATGATTTTACACTCAGTCATATTATGCTTAACTGATTTCGGACTCAGTCTCATTTACACTACTTTGATGCATAAAAAGATATTTTTTGGCCGAGTACCTTGTTTTACTGATAGCCCGAGTGGCTTTTGAGAGGTTTCTGACTGAGTGAGGCCGAGAGACTATATTGTGAGGAGTATATATGGATCAGGATGCACGCCGCAACAATATTATTATTCATGTTTTTGCCCGAGTGGCTACTTATGATTCATATCATTTTACACTAAACTTCTTGGACATTTTATTGAAATTGTTGGAATTAAATTTTTCAAAGGAGTTTTATTAAAATCGGCTTTTTAAGCATGATGATTTAACGTATACACTGGTTGAAAGAAAGACTCTGCTTATTGTGAACTGATGACTTAATTTTATGTGTTTCTTACTGCTCAGACCTTGTTTACTTTCATTACTACTGAGTTGGCGTACTCACATTACTCCCTGCACCTTATGTGCAGATCCAGTGCTAGGGCAGAGTGAGATGTCTATCTGTTCCAGAGACTTCTCGGAGATTTGCGAGGTAGTTGCACGCGTCCGCAGCCCTGCTTTCTCCTTCTTACTATTATATAATTTATTTTTCAGACTTGTATATTTTCTTTAGATGCTCATGACCAGTGACTCCAGGATCTTGGGGTTCTATTTAACATTCGGTGTAGCTGGAATATCAGTTTAGTAATGATATAAAAGAAAGCTTTTTTACGCTTTGAATGTTAATTTGGCTGGCCTAGTTCCACGATAGGCGCCATCACGACTAGTTTGGATTTGGGATCGTGACAAGTTGGTATCAGAGCCTAGGTTTCTTAGGACTCACCATTAATGAGCAGGTTTAGTAGAGTCTTGCGGATTGGTACGGAGACGTCTGTACTTATCTTCGAGAGGCTGCAGAACCCTTAGGGAAATCTCACATTCTTGAATTCTTGTCGTACGAATCAATTTATTCAGCCAAATGCATAACTCTCTGAATTCTTTTCATGTGTTCGAATGCGCACGTGAGCACGCGGTATCAGCCGTGCATCGATGGCTTGTGATTTCTGTGGGTAAGGTGCAGTCGCGCCCTTTTTTTTAACTCCTCCTTTCAGATTGGTCAGGGTTATTGACATTATTGGAACAACTTGTTTCCTTTTGGGAAAGGGGTATGCAAGGAATCGAAGAGTCGCCACCTAACGAATTAAGGTGTGTTAGGGCACCTACTAAAGGTCATTTCCAAACAAGATTTGGGTAACTAGAGATAGGGTAAGGGCTTGAAATTACTCCAAGGGGAAGGTGTTAGGAACCCCTCAGAGTCCACAACTGTGGTTTCCGGCCAAACAACTTTTTGAATTTAAGCAAGTAGCAAGTAGGCAATTAAAGTTTAAACAAGTAAGGATTTTGAAAGAGTTTGCAGACTAAGCACACATGCGTAACAAAAGTTATGAAAAAAATATTTGATGTCTAAGTAAGGGTTTTTGAAAGAATTACAATCTAAACATGTATGTAAAGGATAGGGGGAGTCGTAGGTTAATTATCGTATAGGATCACATCAATACAATGCCCGGTAATCACTCCTCAAAGAGGGGCTACACGTGGCATTATCGCACCGGTCATCATATCCATATCTAACCCCCCCCCCCCTCCCTAGCGGTTATTAAAGTAAGTGTTATTTAGCGACCTCCATGCATGTTGTTACCCGTCCCTTTTTAATGGTCCCAGAGGAATTTAGGACCTCTACATATGGGCAGTTCTAAACAGACCCCTAAGGTTTAAAGGAGAAAATACTAAGGCGGCAAGCAATAACACATAGGACTTCAGCAAATTGAAACAGAAAAGAGCAAATAAGAGGCTCAACTTTACCTCCGCAGGTAATGCATATAGACAGCATGACTCAAACACAAATAAGGGCAGTACTATTAAGCAAGATCTTGAGACATGATATCTAGATGGGTATCAGAACATAAGAAATATGCATATTTATTTTATCACTCCGAAACAGGGGCCTAACCAGTTTGTCTACTTATTTTAGACCCGTTAAGCATTAGGCAGTATGCATAAAGAGGCAGATTTCCAGTTTTAGCAATTTAATCACCTAAGGCTTGCCTAGGTGTAGCACAGTGTATAATAGTTACCAGACTTATTAAAGAAAGACTGTTGTAGTTTGTTTTACCTAAACATGTTATTCTAGGTGTTGCAAAATACAGGATCATTGCCAGTTGTTTAGAAATAGAGTAAAACCGTTTTTATGCCTTTTTCCATGAATCAGTAATTAAACTAGGTGTGATTTGAGCGAGTGAGACCCTAAAACATGATATCTTATGCACAAAGGGATGCAGAATGATACATATGTAGAATCACTAAAGCGGGATTTCTAAATGATTTCAGGATATGCAAAGTTCACTAAAGCGGGATTTCTAAACGATTTCAGAATCACAGCATTATGCGTGGTTTCAAAATAAGCATAAGTGACAATTTATTTTAGTGTTGTCATTTACCCTAGAGACAGGATTTCCAAGTGCACAGCATGGTTATAGCATTATGAGACATGATTGCATGAATAATGACTTATATTAATGTGTTTATCCTAGAACATGATTCCTAAGTGATGATAGTACCAAAATGAGATGCTGAAACAGTAGACATGAAACCTAGGAAGCATGGTATCTAATACCTGGTATGCGTTGCACACATTAGTCCTAAAGAGGAATTCTATTGCACACAAAGAAATGTAAACCTAAGAGCATGGTTTATACTTTGTTTATAACATGTATAGCTACCCTTCCCTTTTCCCTCTCCATGCCCAATAGTTGTTTACAATAAATTATTACAGACCATTGCATGAATTACATAAGTAGATAAGAAAAATAAGAACTTATTCTATAGGGAGCCTGCCAATAGGCCCAGATCTCCAGAATTCTCAATGCCAAATGGTGTTTCACAGCCTTTCACATAATCCGGGTGTGTCAGAGTTCCCTAAGGACCTCAAGGGATCCCGGTCAGTGCTCACACCCAAATTTCATACCACAATTGAGTAAGTGCAGCGTCAAAGGGCCAGCTCTAATGTATCAGAATTCAGAGGGATCTCATAGGGATCCCAAAGCACTCATACATTAGTGGGGCAGAACCTAAGGGTCTAAGAGTATAGTGAGAGTGCTTGACATAGTTTTGAAAATATTGAGTAGGAAAACAGTTTTTGAAAAGATACTTGTTCGAGATGAGTTTTGCAGAAAAAATAAAAGAGTTTATTCAGTGAAAACAGTTTGAAAGGGGTAGGGCAATCAGAACAAACAACATACCAATCTCAGGACCAAAACAGCTCACATAGAACAAGGAACTTAAGACACATTCAGCATCCACAAACAGGGTAATGAGGGATTGGGGACAAGTATAGGGCATGTAAGTATGAGCACACAATGGGTAGAGTCATACATAGATTCAGAAAAGAAATCCTAAGGGGATCTGGGGGTTAAGGCAGCATGCACTTCAAAATTACACAGAACTAAGTACAAGTTATTTTTTCACTGAAGGTTCAGTTCAATAATCATAGAAACCTAGGTAAAGCAGTCATAGTAAGGTATACTAAAGGGGGTATTACATAAGCATGTTGAGTTTTAAGGGAGGGGATGCATAACATCCAAAATGGATAACAATGCAGCCAGGTTAAGTACAAAATTCACAGCAAAACCACAAGTAAAAGCATATGAGAAACAGGACGAATTGAAATACCAAAAGAAACATGTTGTTTTTTTAGACTTAGACTGAAGTTAGGACATACCAGTATAGGAGATAACAAGCACAGAATGAAGAGCAGTAGATTAGAATAATCAGCCTTGGCTTGCAGCCGGTTGATATTAGCAAGTAACCAGAAAGCGAACAGAAAGGAGTATTTGTGTGTAAGAGAGATTTGAACAGTGTGTGTTCGTCTGTTGTGCTAGTGAAAGACTAAGGTACTTATAGTTTTGAAATAGGCAGAAAATAAGGTAACAAAATAACAGTTCAGCAGTAACTATAGAAGTAAACATCAATTAGAATCAAATTAGTAAAAAGACTTCCTTTAATTAAGAAGTCATACTCAAACGGTAATAAGCAGTGACAATTAAGGAAAGGAATCATGTAAAGATGATTATAACACAATTAGTAAGTAGTATAAGTATGGTATAGGTATATCACATGTAAGTAAGGCCAAGTCCAGAATTCTATTTAAGGAAAATATGTACGAATTAATTTGACAGCAAAATCATCCATAAAAATAAGGCAAGAAATAATTTATATCCTGGAAATCATTAAGGAAACCCTCGAGTGAGGTTATAATTACAGGAAATTAGTATCAATCAAAGGAAAATATCACACATTCGCGAGATAGGCATGATACAAACAAAGAGAAACAGGAAATCAGCATGTCTTAATTAAGAAAATACTCAAGAATCAACATTATGCCAAATCAGTGAAGTATCAATCATAAAGATTCAGGGATTCACAGTATAGAAAATATAGCATTGATTTAGCACAACATTGTGAGAATAAGCATGTAATAGACAAAAATCAGAACCATAAGAAGACTAGTAAGGTGAAATCATATAAAAGTTAGGGATTTATATAGAACACAGTCTGAATCACAGCATAAACATGATATAGGAAGAAGTAATCGAACCCAGAAACCCTAATAGGAAAACATGAGGTAAAATCGCAAAATCACGGAGTATTCATGAGAATACAGTAAACATAATAGAACAGGTAAACATATTATCGCAAACAAACTCAGAACCACAGATTGAAACCAAGAACTTTGGGGTTTTTAACAAAAATGAATCAGACAAAAGGGGGAAAAGCTCACATAAACGTTTAACATGATGAAAATCATAGGATAGTACTAAAAACAGAAATAAGAGCATTTTTTGAAAAGGGATTAAGAACCCTAGTTTAGAAGATAAAAAGTCACTTTAGGAAAATCAAATAAACCTTTGAAAACACCAAAAATAGCTCATAATAGGCCAAGATCTGTTACAGATCTAAGAAAATCAGAGACTAGTAATTAGGGTTTTATAGAGACAACCCAAAGAGAAGGAGAAATGGCTTCGAAACCACTGGTTCTAGCCGGAAATAATAGAATCTTACTCGGACGGTCATGGATGGACGGAGAATGTCATGAGAGATCATGGGAGGTGATTGAACCGCCTCTGGTTCTCTTGAAGACCTCCGGACAGCATCAACCCGGTGTAGGAGGAGAGCCATAGGCTGGGGGTGGTAGTGAGACCACCATGGTTACCGGCAAAGCAACGGCCGGTGAGGGGAGCTAGGTTTAGCAGTGAGCCTCTTGAGAGAGATGTAACGGCGGAGTGAAGGAGTGAATGAGGGGGGAATGGGGTAGTCTTAGGGTTTAATTATGGTAATAGGCGATCTGGACCGTTGATTGAAATTAATCAACGGTCCGGATTAAACAAGGGGTTGGGCCGGGTGGTTAAGGCATTGGGCCTGGGTATATGGGTTATTTTAATTGGGTTAGGATCGGACTATTTTAGGCTATAATTAAAATAAAAAATGGCTAGTTGTTAAATTCCCAATTAAATTAAATAAAACGATTTATAAAAATAGTTAATAATTGTGTAAAAGTGAATTTCATGCATAGAAAATAGTTAAAAATGATTACTTAGTATTTGAAAATACAAATGATTAATTTCTGGATATAAATAGTATAAATCGTATGATTGGGCTATAATTGCAAAGTTATTGCAATTATAGCCAAAATGTGTCAATTTGGCTGATTATGCAATAATTTGGTCTTAGTAGGACCCTAAATAATAAATTAAATCGAGGAATGCTTTCAAAATCATTTGTAATGCAATTTTGTAATTATTTATTGGAAATAAAATGTTGGATAAATTAAAATAAATTAATAAAAATATAGGAAAATTATGGAAAAATAGAAATTGCTATTAATGCATGATTTTGAGGCTATATATGCAATTTAAAAATATTTTGAGGAAAAATTGGGTATCAACAGGTGTGAGATGTGATTTTATCATGTTGATAATGGGCCAGTCTGGAGGACTTGAGGCCAGGTTTTGTCTATGGCTTGAGTGCTGATATGTGAATGGTGTGAGCACGTGCTTTTGGATTTATATTTTTGGTAATGTCCCTATTAGTGGAAGTGATGGATGGATGGCTACGTGATGAGTATGATGTGACTGCGAGATATGTTCATACGATTTGACTGTGACGAGAAGGGTCTGCTAGAGGGTAGAAAGAACTATTTTTGTGCTAGATTTCCAGCTTGATTTGATGTATAGCCCCGATTCATGGGTGTGTTGAAGGATCTTTTCATGTGGTTTAGTTGGGGAGCGAAGTAGATTTCATGTCGTGATATGAGTTCAGACTCAGGAAGATTAAGTGATTGCATGATGTTTATGACGGTGGAAGGGTATAAAGAGATGTTAGTTTGAGACGAAGCATGTGGGTTACATCCTGTAGGGTGTCCTGAGGGTGTGTGATCCTTATGCGGTTTTGTAGCGAGTCCTCCTTTACTAGTGGATTATATATGTTGCAGATTTAGTTGGATCGCGTATAAGAGTTGTCTTGATTGTTACGAGGGTGAATGCGAGATTTGCAGATGATTTGAAGTACTAGATGGTTTGTGTTGCATGATCTTATGAAGGATTTAGTTCAATCCCACTATGATATTATGGCAGTAATAGAGTATGTGTATTGTGTGTTTTTATATGTTTTGACCTATGGCTTTGAGCTAAGTGGGGGAGTCTGCTATTAATGAGTTAAATGCACGGCTAAGTGTCGTATCAGTTTTAGTTTGAGGTATGCTGGCGAATCAGTTGTGGCTTACAAGGGTTGATATCGAGGATGACTCGAGTAAAGGAAATTTTGGATGTGGGTTGTGTTATGCTTTATGCGTGTATAAGAATCATGGAATGACTTGAGTTGTTATTGGTGAAGGATGTAATGTGCATGGGCAGGAATTTATTTGGTTGCATTAAGGTGAGGTTACTTCCTGGGGTGTTTGAGTGCTAATGGAGAACGGGTCGTTCGGTTCGTTTGATCAGTCTAATTGAGGTTTGAGTAGAATGGATGACTCCAGAGAATGGTTCTAACGGATTCAAGATGTATATGTAACAATTGCGGGATCTTCAGGATGTGTATTTGGCTAGAAACTGAGGTCTACATTGGAGGGTGTCAAGACTTGTGGCATTTCTATATCATTATGGATTCTACATATCAGTATCAGGAAGGTGAAGGTACTGTCTTTAGATTTGCGGAAAGTCTCTTCAGGGTAAGTATTTTGAATGTGGTGCTTTTGGGGATATTTGAGAGAGTATTCAGCGGCTTATGAGCCTTAGACGGTGCGGTTTTATGCTTCGGTCTCGTGTGGTGAGTCTGGGTTGAGGATTGCGGTATTATGGCAAGAAGAAGTATTACTTCGAAAGTAATTCAGAAGGAACGTGGGTAAATAGGACAGCTTGGTAGTAGGTCGGATCGGCATGGTAAGGGATATGATTAGTTCTTTGGGTGCTTATGAGGTAATGAGTTTCTACGTGTGATTCATGTCAATGCTCTTGGGTTTTGACGGCATGCATATCTTAGTTGAGTTAGAGGGATTTTGTCCTGACGGGTTAGTTCAGTACAATGGATTTCAGGGGGTTCTTGATGGTCTCTACCATAGTTGAGATGTATATTTCCTACTGGTGTGTGGGGCATGTGACATATTGTAATGTTCTCCAGAATAAAAAATCAAATGGAAAGCCTTAGCTGATTGAGTACGTAGTTTCTTGTAGCTCAGAATGGATTATGAAGTTCTCATATTTATCATAGGATGGCATGGTATATGCGATATGTTGTGTAGGGTTGAGATTTGCATGTGTAAGGTCACGGTTTAGAAGGAAGGTCATAAATTCTTAGGCATCATGGACAGTTTCAGATGACTAGGTAAATGATATCACTAATTGGTGCGACTTGATGAGGGTATACATTTTAAAAAGGGCAATGTGTTTGAGTTAAGGGTAATTCATTGGTATCGCGGCGCTCTCTTGTTGGATCGACTGGTGATATTCAAGTTTTCTTGGTGGCACAGAAGAATTATAGGAGTATCCCTCGAGGAATGCTTCAGTATTAGATGTGTATTATATATTCGAGCGGTGGAGTTGGGGTCAGATATGGTGATTCGTGCGCTTTATGGATTTCGAGACTGGGAGTTCTCATAAATAGGTTATTTTGTGGTTGTATACTGTGAAGATGCGAGTAAAGCTAGTCAAATGTTAGTATGTGCCATGATTCAGTCATTATGAACTTTCGGAGAGTTATCTATCCGTTGCGGGTGACCAGAGTTGATTTAGGGCTCATTGGTAGGCCCAGTATGACTCCGAATTGCTATTATTGAGGGATGTGCCATTGGATTTTCATTGAGCTTATTCGTGTTCTGGAGTGATCTATGAGTTACCCTTCTGTGTTGCAAGGAGTTGTGATTATTGGTTATATGCACATATGGTGCAGTTCTATTTGGGCTTTATAGTGGAATTTGAGTGAGACGGGTATATGGGTGTTGCATGATTGATTGCACATTGGATATGTTCTTTCGGGTTGGCATGGCATTGTGTCATTTACTTCTCCGTGGTTATGGTGATTTACTTTTGGTACTAGACATCAAATTGCGCGTGGTTGATGATTTTGAGCATGGTGACTTGAGGTATCTCATGTGGACCAGTGTTTGGATAGGGTCGCGCATTGCAGCGAGGTTATGTGGAGGTATGATCCTTTGGGTTATATTCGTGTGTTCTGGTTCTACGATGTGTGATGGGTTCTCAGCATTATGTTGTGGTGGTACTGGTGAGCTTGCGGTACAGCTCTCTCATTTGAGTCATTTTTCCATGATTTGAGTACATTTGGACTAATACTTATTGGTGCGCAAGGGTTGTGGTTTTAGATTGTATCGGTGTGTCATGTCACTAGAGTAGTCGTGTTGGATGAGATGAGGTCATTCGGATCTAGAATGAACACTATTGGATTCGATTTCAGCATGTTGGAGGGATAATATCGGGATTCGGCTTAAAAATTTACTATGGTCCTTGCCGAAGGAGATGGAGCTCCATAACTGGTTTATCTGAGGAGTGGTTATGACTTTCTGCGTGTTTCATTCATCATTGGCAGTATACAAAAGTGTTAGAATGAAGATTTGGTTTGATAAGGGGTTTATTAACGGAATTGGGTTGTTTGAGCAGCTGCTGTGATTAGAAGTTATCGCTATGAGTGTTTGAGTTGTGTGGTATATCATGTGATTTTCATCTTGAATTGTGGTTATGGCTTGATACAGCGTGTAGATATGAGATTCTGATCTTATAAAAAAATTCGGAAGTGGAAATTTGGTTCTAAGGCATATGGGCTAGGTTGAATTATGAAATTTCACTTATGTTGTGTTATCAGACCTATATGAGGTAGAGTGACGTGGGATCACTTCGGGTATGTGCGTGGTAAGGTCCCGGGGGCCTGGTTTGAGCCAAATTCGGGATTTTTAGTCTAATTTGATAATGTTCATGTGGAATTCATCCTTTTAGCGTATATTAATGATAATATATTGATTTTGGTTAGATTCGGAGAATTTGGAGGCCGAGTTAAGAGGCAAGGGCATCCCGGGTTAGAGTTTTATCCGGTTTGAGGTAAGTAATGTCTGTAAATCTCATCGTGAGGGTATGAAACCCCGGACTTCACACTATATCACTATTTTGGAGTGGCGCACATACTAGATGACGAGTGTGTGGCATACACCAATGGGGAATGTGACTTGGTCCGTCTCGTAGAAACTATTATGTTGCATATTTGATTATAAACCATATGATATTTCATGTTTAAAGATTATTACTATGTTTTGGGCGGAATATCGTATTTGGGCCTCGTGCCGTGTGTTTAGACCCCTTCGGGTCTTTTTACTGCTATTCCTCACTATGTTGAATTATGATTTACACTCAGTTATATGATGCTTAACTGATTTCGAACTCAGTCTCATTTACACTACTTTGATGCATAAAATGATATTTTTGGGTCGAGTACCCTGTTTTACTGATAGCCTGAGTGGCTTTTGAGAGGTTTCTGACTGAGTGAGGCCGAGAGCCTATATTATGAGGAGTATATATGGATCGGGATGCACGCCGCAACACACACACACACACACACACATATATATATATATATATATATATATATATATATATATATATGGATCGGGATGCACGCCGCAACGAGATATGTTGGATCGAGCTGCACGCGGCAGCGATATTGGGTCGGGCTGCACGCTGCAGCGATATGGCGCATGGGCTGTAGGAGCCCCTCCAGAGTCTGTACACCCCTAGTGAGTGCATGAACCTATTGAATGCGAGTGTCGAGTGACGAGTGATTGGGAGGCATGAGTGGCTGTGAGTTTGCCCGAGGGGCTGATTATGAGTGATTGTGAGGCATGCTGAGGGACTGATTCTGAGTGATGTTATGCCCGAGGGGCGGTTTATTATTCATATTTTGCCCGAGTGGCTACTTATGATTCATATCATTTTACACTAAACTTCTTGGATATTTTATTGAAACTGTTGGAAATTACATTTTTCAAAGGAGTTTCATTGAAATCGGCTTTTTAAGCGTGATGATTTAACGTATACACTGTGGGAAAGAAAGGTTGTGCTTATTGTGAATTGATGACTTGATTTTATGTGTTTCTTACTGCTCAGACCTTATTTACTTTCATTACTAATGAGTTGGCGTACTCACATTACTCTGTGCACCTTGTGTGCAGATCCAGGTGCTAGGGCAGAGTGAGCTGTCTATCTGTTCCAGAGACTTCTCGGAGATTTGCGAGGTAGCTGCACGCGTCCGCAACCCTGCTTTCTCCTTCTTACTATTATAGAGTTTATTTTCCAGACTTGTATATTTTGTTTAGATGTTCATGACCAGTGACTTAGGGATCTTGGGGTTGTATTTAACATTCGATGTAGCTTTATATGTTTTAAAAATGATTAAATGAAACCTATATGGATTATCAGTTTAGTAATGAAATAAATAAAAGATTTTTTACTCTTTGAGTGTTAATTTGGCTGGCCTAGTTCCATAATAGGCTCCATCACGACTAGTTTAGATTTTAGGGTCGTGAAAAATACCGGTATTGGACCCGACCTTGTGATAGCTCGTCACTGCTTTCAACCTAAGGTTAGGTTTGTTACTTACTCAGTACATGGGGTCGGTTGTACTGATACTACACTTCTGCACATTGCATGCAGATGTTGGCTGCTGTTGTTGCTGTGTTCGATGGTTGCTGGATTTGAAGATGTACTCGCGTCACTGTTGCAACTGCCTCTATTGTTCTGGGTAGCCTTAGATTATAAAGTTCTATTTATGTACTTTTCAAACAGACTATGTATTTATTTCATTTGCGCTTTGTAAACTCTATTCTTAGAAGCTCATGATTTGTACTATCAGTCCTTGAGAAATGTATAAGAATTAGATAATTACTTTTGTTTAGTTGCCTTGTTAAAATTATTGGAATTGGATAGATATTTGTTGGCTTACCTAGCGAGTTGGGTAAGATGCCATCACGACTAGAGGATTTTGGGTCGAGACATCAGGAACTCGTGAACTCAAAATCCTAGCTCTACCTTTTGGCAATGTATGACATTATCCAAGAAATAAAATAAGTTGATATACTCTTGTTGGAAAATACATGCACTTTGGTGTTTTTTATGGATTATCATTTCACGTATTGCTCCTGTTGGATCAATGATGTAGCTAGGAATTCCGTCGAGAATATTCAAATCTTAAACAGGTCAATAATTTTTTCGTCGATGAATCGTGTAACAAAATTTTACTATGCAACATTTAGCTTTTAAAAAAACTTTTAATAGAACTATAATTTTATAAATCATATCAAAATAACAAAAAGACATCATTAAAAATTTTACTAATAAAAGTAAGCATAAAAACAAAAAAAAAAGAGTCGAGAGCATTTGCAGTTTGTAAAGAATTTTTGTTGAAGAACTTTTTGTAGAGCTTGACTTTTAAATTATAAAATTTATTTAAGAAATAACTTTTAGTTGAAAATTACTTTTAAATTAGTCGTTTAATTTATTTCTACACAAATTTTAAAATTTAATAGTTATTTTATTAGGAAAATTTTGAGATTGAAAAAGGATAAAATTGACCACACATGGTGGTCTACGTTTAATTTTTGCAAATAAAATAGGAAGAAATTTGATATCATGAACAACACGTCATTTTGAACACCCTGAACGGCTGGACTATCTCACTCAACTATATTAAAAATGTTTAAAATATAATATTTAACTATATAAAATAATATTTAACTTATATACACATTATAATTTTTCAACGAAGGAACACGCGCTTAACCACCCTTGACATGGGATAACTCCGCCATTGTGTTGGACTTCTAATGTACATATCGATATGAATCAAATAATAAATATTTTTCTATAGGAAAAGTCGAAAGTACCCATATAACACATCATCCACAAGTATGCACTCCAAGATCTTTTTATATTATATAAACAATCATATATCAAATTCCTTCATTTATTACAATAAGCCCTTTCAAAAAAAGAAAATAAAATTGTACAAATCATCCTTTATAATAATATTAATAATAATAATAATAGTTTTAGAAGCACCATACAAATAATTTTCATCACTCATCATGTTTACAACACATATATAAGAATCTTTCAATTTTTTTTATTTTATAAGAAAGTATTATCTTAATCCAACAAAAACTTATGAAAATAGGATTCAAATTTCTCCATCTGTTTGGCAGGAAGAGTAACCAAAATATTGAGCCCATCATTGCTGCTGCTTGTAATACCATCATCAATATTAGGGAAAAACAAAATAATATCTTTTCTATGGCTAACCACTGGACAACTATATTTAGGTTTTCCCCAAGGATATTCCACGTCAGAAAACCCTAATCTCCACCAAGAAGAAATTAAAAATTCTCCATTTGGAAATCCTTTATAAAATTCTCCCCAATCTATTGCACTTCTAGCATATTCATCATTCATTCTCATAGCCCCTTTTGATACCATAGCCACAATTTTACAAAATGGCCACTCTTCGAGCTCGTGACACGTGGCGGAAGCATAGGAAGTCAAAACAGCATTTCCAGTGTATGATTTTGGTAATGGTGGATTTAGCCTTGGCCTTATATCAACAGCAAATAAAACAGTGGAAATTCTCTCTGAATTATTCTCAGCATCAAAAGATAATGCCTTGCATTTCCATACATAAGCAGTCACAGCATTAAAACTTGTAACTTTTGCATGAGGGGCATTTTCGTCTTTCGCCTTGTCCTTCAATAAACTAATGTCACTTGAATTAAGCTTAAATATTTTGAACACAAGTTCTTCTTCTAGGGCTTCAAATACTGTAGGGTTTAGTTCTTCACCTATAGGGACTTCCAATTTGAGTAATTCAGGATGTGGGAAATCGACACGTGGCGGCGATCGAGCGGCTAAAAGAGAACGATCATTGCATGGTACAATAGCTAAGGGCTTGTCATCATCAAATGCTTGAGAAGCTAAGTTTTGTAAGAACATCTTGTAGCTTGTTCCATCAAAGGTTATGTGATTTGTTGATGTGCCCATTGCAAAACCACCACACTTAAATGATGTCACCTAAAAGAGGTAAAAACAATTAGAAAAATTTACTTAAACAACTCATCCAACTGTTTAAATTAAAAATATACGGCAGCGGACGTATAATATATAAAATTTATATATGTAGAGTCATGTCTCTCTATAACAGTCTTGTTTGTTCCGAATATTTTTGGATGTTATAGCGAAATGTTGTTATAGAGAACATATATTATAACAGAAGATGAAAATTAATTTCGGAAAAACTTGACTTTTATAAAAAAATATTGTTATATAAAGATTTTATTATAAAGAGGTCTAATGGTATACCGTCTAAGAAAATAAATTGTAATTTTGGCCGACTATTTGTACAAAGATACTAAAAAGAATAAATGGTTATATCTGTCGCATGACCAAATCTTGTGGCTTTGGAGAAGAAATATGGCTCTCAATCCCATTTATGATCATTTATTGTGGCTTGACATGCACGCGGAATTTAATGCCAATGTGTCTCAATAATGATCTTAATGTTCTAAGATAATACTCTCTTCGATCTAAAATAAGTGATTTTTTTTATTATTTATATTAAAAAATTTACGTTTTAATATTAATTAGTAATGAATGTTAATATTTATTATCTCTTCACATAAACACTTCTAATACATACTTCAGTATTATTTACTCTGAGAGCAATGTAGGAAAAAAATAATTAATTTATTCTTGAAATTTAAAAAAATCACTTATTTCGGACCACGAAAAAAGTCAAAAAATCACTTATTGTGAACCGGGGGAAGTACATTTCTTAAAAAGGCCGATTGTTAATTCTTACCTTCTTCTCTTTTCTTTTGGAAGAGAAAAGAACTAGTTCAATCAGAGCTCTTTCACAATACGACGAACATAAATTGTTTTAAAAAAGAAAATTATTAGCAAAATAATTTCAAGTGAGAGAAATATTAAGATGAGAATTTGATAATTATATAAGATTATTCTTAAAAAAGAAAAAGAGAGGAAGTCACAAGAAATAGAGACACAAACAAATATTTTGGGACCAAAATTAATAATGTCAAACTTGTGGGGTGGATAAGTGACTTTCTATAAGCGAACTATTGATAGATCTCTTAAGATTTCCTATAATTATTAAAGCCACATATAGGCGATTTATTTTAAATGAATTGTCCATGAAACTTTATTAAATTCCTATATATGGTTATGCAAATTTGTTATTGATAGTATAAAAAAAATTATTTCGTCACTACGTAAATCATTGATCCATTTTAAAAAGAATGAAATTGTTCGGAGTACGAAAAACAAACATACAAGTTTAATTTTCAGCCTAAATCTAGACATCATTTTATAATGTTTTAAAAATAAATTAAATTTACATAATTAGAGGCTTGATTAAACTACAACAAAATCACAACTTTCTAGTTTATATAATTAAAAGTAATAAATTATATACGAGAAAATTGTGATCAAGACAAAAGTTGTTTTGGCTCCGAAAATAATAACAGTATCATATAAACTGGAACGGAGAGAGCAGTTTCGTACCTGGATAATGCAGAGTGGTTTATCATCTTTTTCCAAATGATCAATACTCTGAGTTATAAGTTGTGTAAATCCAGGATTAGGATAAACCAAATCACCAATTTCTTTTAATGTTAATTCACTTGAAGCTACAACAAATACAGCCCCTTCTGCATTACAATCTATTTCCAACCTTCCAATTTGGTGATTCATCTTAAGTCTCCCAGCCAAAAAATCATATGAAACTAATACTTTCGATAACGCGTTTCGGAGTTTTTTTGTCACAATTTCTGGTGGAAATTCAGAATTGGCTGAGAAAAAATGTAATGTTTGGACATCAAAATTGAGGACTTGATCAATATTTGATAAAAACATAGGTTTTTTCTGAGTTTCTTCTGAAGGAAAAACTAAACTTGTTTCTTGAATTGTGACCTTAAGTTCTTGGATAGTTGATTCAATGGGTTGATAAAGAGTTCCCATATTGAATATAGTGATATAAATTTTTTTGTGTTTCTTTTGTGTGTGGTGTGTTTTGTTTTGGTAGCTTAGAGTTGTATGTATTTATAGTACTAAAAGATTATGTAAAGTGAAAGGGGAAAGGAAATGATTTTGGTGAGATTTTTCAATCACATGGTTGTACATGTTTTAGATAAAAAGGGCGGCTCGGGGCGAAGCCAGGAAATTTAATAAAGGTGTTCAAAATTTTGAACATCCTTTGCCAGTGGGCTATACAAGGGTGTTCAGAGTCTATTTTTGGAGTCATTCTCGTTTGAATGAAAAAGGTACGAAGTAGCTCGGTGTCGGCTCTGCTTGTTGGCGGAGGATGAAAAGATCTGCGCCTTTCTCCCCCTGTGATTATGGCTCGCCCGCCCAGTCTAGTACCAAAGCACCCCGGTTCAACCCCCGGGAGTAGAAGAGAGAACTCCTCTTTCTCATAAGTAGTGCCTCTCCTTCTCTACTACCGTAGTTGTCGGAAATAGCGAATTTGACTTCTTTTCTCCGAGAGATTTTATTTTCTTTTTTTGAATTTCCTCAATTCGGATTCTTGTCTGCAGTGGGAGATGCATTCCGGTGCGATGTCTCCGGTTTAGACACCAGGCGCCAACCTTCCTAAAACGCATAACAAGTAATTTTTTACCTTATACGTAGTATAATTTTTCGGCGATGGGGTGTTCATTTGACCATCCTTAGGCGAACATAGTTTCGCCCCTGAGCCCGATGCACTAAACTCCCGCTGTACGCGGGGTCCAAAGAACATGTGTAATTTTAGGTAAGAACAAGATTATAGAGAAAAAGCTAGACGTGTGACATTTGTAAGAAGTGTACTGGTTTATATCTAATAATAGTTACATTTATGTGATTTCAGTATCAGTATAGCTGGCCTTTAACGTCCGACTATTTTTTAGGGTGGACAACTATTTAGGTTAATTTCTCTAAGATATCCCATATCTTATAAACTATTCACTTGCACATACTCTTCACTTAATTTTGTTGTTTGGAATCTTTACAAAAATAGCCGGCATGGATCACAATGTATTTTCTCTAGCAGGTATATATTTAGTACATGATTTTATATATACCGTACTTGAATTATACATATATTATATATCTTCCATCTGTTTTTAATTCAAGTAATTGAATGAGCGGCTATTTAGGTAATTCTTTCTCTCTTTTTTTAAAGGAAAAACTTGAAATATCATTCTTGTTTAAGACTATATTACCATTTGTAGTAAGAATTTAGATGTATGAAAACAAACCATTTCTTAACGTATAGAGTCTTTACCTACATTTAGTAACTATACTAATTACTAACTTTGATTTAAATATAAATAAAAGGTCTTCAACTTTCTGAAAATACTTTTGTAAATAAAAGGAAAAAGGTGCTAACGTGATAAGAATTCAGCCTAATTTTGTAGCCTTTTTTTTAGCAAATTGATTCCTAAAAAACAAGTCATGAGAACTCCATGATGTTCTACTTTACAATTAATAACTCGGCAATAACATTTAAGAATCGGTTGAGTTGTTATATTGATGAAAATGATTGTGTATTTAACAGCTACAAAAGTTAGTTGGAATAATGTTACTATTAAGAGTAACTATGATACAAAACCCATGATTGACAAATATAAAAACTTAAATTAATGTTATGTATACTTATAATGTCAAAAAAAAAAATTGTAGGGGAGCGGAGCTACAATAGTTGTCGCGAGTTCAGCCAAACCTAATTTTTAGATCGGATAATTGTGTTAGGATATCTATTAAATATATTTGTGAATCCAATAACGTAATCACGAGATGTTAGGGCTCTGAGGGAAAGCTCATAATCCATAAACTTCAAAGAAGAATTAACCCAAATAGCCGTTTATCCAGCCACTTAAATAAAAAATAGCTGATTGAGGTATATTTTATGTAATATATGTGTAAATTATGTATATGTATAATATATATGTATATGGTTATAAAAAAGTAAGCAATGAATATTGTCGGGTATTTGCGTAAAGATCCCAACTCCAAATTGTTGCTCAGCTTTTGTCGATTCGTTTACTTTAACCTATTTATCTTTCCTTCTGTTAATCTCTTAGTCGGTAGTAAAAGGACAGTCTGATGCATTAAGCTCCCGCTATGTATGGGGTCCGCAAAAGGATAGGATCATAAGGGTCTATTATATGCAATCTTATTTTGAATTTCTGCAAGAGACTGTTTTCACTGCTCGAACAAATGACCTCATGATCACATGGCATACTTTATTAGCTCCCTTAGTAGGTACTACTACGATATTAAGCCTCATCATGATAAGTCACAAAGCATTGCAATTAAGATTTGAAGGAAAGTTGGTGATTAGAAAAATGCTATGTCAACCAACTTCTCCTCTAAATCTAAGGTTGTCCTTGAATTAATGTTATTATAGAAAGGGCCCTCTTATGTAATATTAGTCAATGGCTAGTTTGACATTTGAAATTATCAAAAAAAAAATTAACAATTTCCCTTTTAAGAAAATCTGGAGAAGTTTCTAATTCCCTTTATGATGTGTCGGTTTCTATTCGAAGTAGGTAATTAGTTTTAGAATTATCGAACTCAAGGAATTAAGTGACTAAGGGTGTGTTTGGTATAAAGGAAAATATTTTTTTGAAAAACAAGTAGTAATCTTATTCATTTTCTGGTGTTTGGTACGCAAATCAAGGAAAATATTTTCTCAAGAGTATTCATAAATAATTTTGATTCAATGAACATGAAGTCATAAACTTTCGAACCAACAACCTTCCGAACCCACAAATTTCATAAACTTCTGAACCGCAAAACTTTCGAAACCGCGAAATTTAGAACCCGTAAACTTTATAATTTCTAAACTCGTAAACTTCGAAACACATAAACCTCAGAACCAATATCTTTGGAACTTGTAAAATTTTGAACCTGTAAACCGAAAAATAAAAAAAGTAAAACTGAAATATATATTTAAAAAAATATTTTTCTGGGGGAGGGGAGGGGGGAGTGCAGAAAAAAAAAACAGAAATTTAAAAATTACAAAAGTAGTAAAAAAAAAATTATACGGGAGTGGGGGCAAGGGGGTGCAAGAAAGAAAAAACAGAAATTTTACAAATTAAAGAAAAAAGTAAAAATATTTTTTTTTTGCGGGGTGGGGGTGGGTGGGGGATTGGTGAGTGTAAGGAATAGGGGGAAGGTTGAGAAAGAGTTTTGAAAAATATTTTCCCTTCTCTTGATGGGGAAAATATTTTCCTCCAATTGGAGGAAAATAAATTGATGAGGAAAATATTTTCCAAAAAACTTAAGCCAGCCAAACATGAGAAAATTGGAAAACATTTTCCAAAAAATGTTTTCCTTCGTACCAAACACACCCTAAGTTCTTTCTCCAATCATTTTATAAGAGGCATCAGTCTTATTAGTTAATCATACATTCATTCCGGTCGTCGGTTTGGCCAAATTTCTAAAATCAACTTATTTTCGAAAGTATTTTTCTCAACACTATTTTTCAAAAAAGTACTTTCGGTGAAAAACAGTTTGTACTTGACTAATTAATTTGAAAAGCATTTTTAATCAGCATTTAGTTTTGACATGCTTTTGAAAAGTGCTTATAAGTACATTTTTTTAATCCTTTTCAAAAATATTCATTTTTTTCTGCTTCTCAAAAACCACTTCTGCTTCTAATCAAAAGAATTCTTTTTTCTTCTAAAAGCTTGGTCAAATACCTCAACTTTGGGGGAAAAAAGTATTTTTTTTAATTTAAAAAAATACTTTTGACCTTGAAGAAGTTTGGCCAAACATGCTATAATTAACACTACTATTTCTTTATCAGTCCATTTATAGAAATGATACTCCCTCTGGTCCACAATAAGTGATTTTATGACTCTTTCAAAATAAGTAATTTTTCCAGATTTCAAAAATGAATTAATTATTTTTTTCCATCACTGCCCTTGGAGTAAATAATGTTGGAGTATGTGTTAAGAGTGTTATGTGAAGAGATAGTAAAGGTTAATAAGGTCAATTTCATTGCTAATTAATGTTTAAAAGGTGAATTTCTTAATATGTGTGAAAACAACCAAAAAATCACTTATTTTGGACCAGAGGGAGTACATTCTTTTTTTGCTAATTTTTTTAACCAAAAAGGCGGTCGTTTGGTTTGAATACGGCTTATGCCGGGATAAGTTATGCTGGGATAATCTACGGTGGAATTAGTTATGTTGGGACTAGTTATCCTGGTATTGTTTTTTATCCATTGTTTGGTATGTTGTATTAAAATGACAATTGCATAATTTCTAAGTAGAAGGCATAAGCTATCCGGACACTAATTATCCTACCCTCTACAAGGTAAGTTATCCCGATACTAATTTTAATTTCGGGATAACTTATACCAGGCTTGCTAACCAAACAAAGTATTAAAGTGATATTAAATTTTTATACCAGCATTATACCTTCTTATACCTCATACCAAACGACTAATGTAAAGCTTTTATAGTCAAACAAATATTTTGGTATGTTTAAGACTACAATGCCGTAAATTTCAAAAGTGTTACAATAATAAGAATCTTATTATATATTTAAGACCTCAAATTTTTAAAACCTTCATTTATTTCTTAAACTCGATATCGAGCCAAAACATATCATATAAATTAAATGGAAAGAGTAGATGATTTGACTCTTAGAGTCATCAAACTTATAAATTTTCTCTCTTTGGGTTCAAATTAAACGTTTTCACTTCCGACTAATAACTTTGTATGAATATGTAAAACATTTTTAATTTGGCGCAATATCCTTGTTCCTTCAAAATACTCATCTTTGTACAATATTTATTTTCTCACGTTTAAACAAAAATACAATTTTCATCCAAAATTACTCTTAAAATAAAAAATCAAAAAAAAAAAAAAAAACTTTACGTACAAAAGACAATATGTGACTTCATTTTCAATGGCACATGGTTGTATAGTTAATACAAGGAACTTTCAGTTGTTGAATTTAATTAGATATAATGAGTTGAGGGACAAAGCCCAACTATACTCTTAAATAGTCTAATTAATGACATTTTCATATATCGCATTCAATCAATTGTGACGGCCACTTACTAGTAATGTCTTAGGACCACAACTTAGGTTAATACAATATGACTTCCTTCATCAATACTCTCTCCGGTCTAATTTAATGGATTTTTGGTTATTTTTACGTGTATTAAGGAATTCACCTTTTAACATTAATTAATAATGAAATTAATCATATAAATCTTAATTTGTTCATTGAAAAAACAATAAATATTCTTAGACTCTTCACTCCAAGGGTAACTTTTGAAAAAAAAAGTAGTTCATTCCTTCTTGATATATAAAAAAATCAAATATTATGGACTGCAATATATATATATATATATAGGGGCGAACGCAAGATTTTTCGTAAGCGGTGTCGCATTTAATGAAGTGGACAATAGATAAATTATTGTCACGAAACACATAAAAATAATATAAATTCGAATCTTATTAAAAAAATGAATTCAAGTATAATACTACAACCCTCCTTGACAAGTTTTTATTTTTTAAAATGTATTCAGAATATTTTTGCTAGACATAATAGCAAATACTACCTTTTCTATATATAACCCTAAGCAATCATTTAAAAACTCTTTCATTATTTGACTTTACAATTTGGGTTCGGACCAAAAGAAAAAAATAGTAAGAAAACTTACCGTTGAACATACTTGGAGGAAAAACAAGTTTTTAGCAGAAAACACTGAAAATTTTACTCAGTATGCTGCTCATGTTGGAACCCAAGACCTCTCCTAAAAATTAGAAGCATTTGACCAGTAGAACTAGCGAGAAGTATATGTAAAATTCTTTCATCTTTGTTTATTTAATATTTTTTGTACATATTAATAGTTTACGCATGTTTTTCTGGCAAGCGATGTCGGATGACACCGCTTACACAAGGTGAATCCGCCCCTGTATATATATTACTCTTTGCTTCTCGATTTTATTCAAATTGATGAATAGAAAATTAAATATATGTTATTTATATTACTCTTTCTGATCCCACTTGTGAAAGTAGACCGAATACGCTATTGTTATTGACTTGGCATACAACACCAATAATGCATGGCATGTTGCAACGATAGCATGAGAACTGGTTTATGAAATTGTCACTATTCAAAGTTTAAAAACCAAGAAAATGAACTTGTAATCAACCAAATTCCAAGAAAAAATAACTCCAACATTTAGAATACTGATTGCAGACACAGAGCAAGTTATAGATTTTGAAATCAGATCTTATGCCTTGACGCTGAAAGTTGTCTATAACTGCATGGGAGTTGGGAGTAGTGGCGGAGCCAAATAATTCAATCGGGGTAGCTACGGAACCATATCATATAGTTCCGGAAATAACAGAAACAACAAAAAAGACAGCAGCAATACTACTAGAAAGGACGGTCTGACACAATAAGAAATTCAGAAAAACCGTCCCAAAAAACCGACCATAAAGTTGGTCGGTAATGGACAATAACTGTCCAAAACGCGGCCATTAACGTATGGTCGGTATTTTGAAGGTCGAAAAGTTGGTCGTATTTTAATTACGTAATTAAAAAATGCACCATCTGGGAATCGAACCGGAGGTGGCAGGATACTATTCTACCACTAGACCGTTGGTGCATTTTATTTTAAGACTGTCTTTTATTTCATTTATACTCTTTAATTGATTTTCGCACGAAAATAATTGACCAAAGTAGGTCGGTTTTATTAAAAAATAAAATTACCGACCGAATTCGACCGGTCTTTTAAAATGACCGGCCGAATTAACCGACCGATTTTGGTCTATTTTTTAGTGGACACTAACGAATGAATCAATCCAAAGAAAGGCACACTTTTTTGGATTCTTATGTTTAATCCAGGAGCATACAATTGCCGGGGGACGTTTAATCCTTTTGCCGCCGCAAGGCTGGCTAATCGTACGCAGCAGGCTTGAATACCCCTGGTTCTGGAAGGCACATGAGTCCGAACGCTATGTTGAATGTGCGACCGAGATTACACTACGTAGGTACCTGTGCAGGTGAGGCGTCGGTCGGTCCTAGAAACGGCGGCAGCGGCGCGAGGAGTTAACAACCGGACGTGCTGCAACCTAGGGATCACCAGGCAGCTCTTTCGCTCTATAGGGATCGGGGGGGCATAGCACAATTCTTCTTGGAGGAGGGTTGTTTGCCCGGGTGACTGATCCTGCCATAATGTACTTCTACCTATTATAGCACCGGCAACCGAAGTCGAGCATACATACGACGATCTTCATGCGTGAATAGCCGGGAGGAAAGAAAGGGCGGTAGATGATAATGAGAAAGGGCGCCGCGTCTGGACGGGCGGAATGGATGAGCGAAAGGTGTCATGCCATGGAGTGGGGAATAGCCCTCGTCTCATGTAAGACAACTAAATGCACCTCGAGGTGCTGCCGAGGAACTGAGGGACCTTCTCGAGCACAGGATAGGTAATTGAGAGATAGAGCTAGCCTATTCGTTATGGGAAATCAATGCTCCGGGCCATATTAATTTTAAATTATATTAAATGAAAAACCGACCAAAGTTGTTCTTCAAAAATAAATTTCGCGGGGATTCAAAAATAGTTTCTCGCATTTTTTTATTTTTGCGTAAAAAAAAAACGACCAAAGTTGGTCGGTTTTATAAATTAAATTAAAAAATAAAATATTTTGAAAAACCGACCAACTTTGATCGGTTTTTTGGCCGGTTTATTGACCAACCAAAATTGGTCTGTCGATCGTGATCGGTTTTTGCCGAATTTCTAATAGTGTCAATACTTTTCATTTGCAAATCCTTTGCATAGACGTTGTGTGTTGGACGGACGCTAAGATGGAATAGATCGCCTAATATGCCCAATATTCCTGCTGTAATATGATCAGAGGCTATTCCTCCTAGAACAAAAGGATTAAAATTTCCACGCCCTTTTCTCATTAGTCCATAAGGGTCGGACACTCATATTTTAGGACCATAGCTGGTTACATGAAATACACCAAAACCAAAGCAAGCCACCCCGAGAGAAAAAAATAAGAGAGTTTAATTATATTTTGGACACTTTCAACAAACTTCTCAAGTGCTAGACTAGAACATGAGTTATTATAATATATCATATCCCAGTGGACAAATTGCTAACAATATGAGCTGCAATTTGATGCATCAAGCTTCATCATGACAGCTCTCCATTGAGGGAGACAATGTGATGTTTATAGTTATCGACTTACCATTGAATTAGTGGTAAAGAAGGCGTGGATCATTGATGTTTTATTCACATTACAGTGCTACTTTGATTGAATATTGTAATAATTAAGCCCGGACCAGTAATTTAAGGTCGTGGGCGCTCACCACCTTTAACATAAAGTTACTAAACCAAAAACACTCAATAGACCTTTTGTTTGTTGGATGAAGTGGCGGAGCCAGAATTTTTATCAATAATTAGATATATCGAAAAATCAAGAGGAGTCAACGTATAGTAAATATACATGAAATAAAAAAAATTATTTAGTAATATAGTGTAATTTTTCGACGAAGGGGTATCGCTTGACACCCCTTATAGTTCAATGTGGCCACTGATTGGACGCTCACTGAAATATTATAGCCAGGTTTAATTTTTTACTCCTTCTATATTACTATATATTATTTGGATTACATATCTCTATTGGGACCCTATTTACTTCTTTGAGTGAAGGGAAAAAATTAGGTTTTATTGTCTATATTTTTTTATATATATCAGATATTGCATTCTCTGACTAATTTAAAACCGAAGCAATTGGAAATCCTTGTTTGATTATATTGAATGTCCTCCTTCCTTGGAGTACTACAGGGGCACATATATCAAAAGCTTAATGTAAAATTTGAATGATATCTCTTTCTTTTTTTCAAATTCAAAATTGGAGTAATTGAAGCTCCAAAATCTTCAGTTCCACCCGGGCATACTCTTTCATAGGCTCAGCACAGGTTATGACGTCTCGGGTCCTCTCTTCAATTCATGAAGCTCAGTTGAAACCCTCCATTTTCATCTGACATCCAATGAAGTAAGAACTCACTCCCTACCTAAAGCTACATTAGTGCTTGCCTCTCGAGGTCCTGTTTGAAAGACAGATGCGAGAACTTGTCGGGTCAATGTGGCTCGAGCACCCATAACCTTAAATGTAGGTCCGCCCTAGTATCGTTGCCTCAATACGTACAGAAACTATAGGAGGTTTAATTAACAATTAATTATATATGTATTTGTCGCTAATACTAAGCGAATCTGGTTTATTGTAAAGACATGCAACCCTAAATGATATTCTTATACGGCCAAAATAGTTTGGTTAGAAAAAAATGAAATCTTAAGATCAGTTCTCGTAGCTAACTGTTACAGCAGTTAACTGTAAATTACAGTGAAACATTGTTAATGAATTCGGGGAGGGGAGTAGGAGATCACGAGTTCAAGTCGTGGAACGGTCTCTTACAGAAATGCAGGGTAAATGCAGGGTAAGGCTGCGTACGATAAACCCTTGTGATCCGGCCTTTATTCCACGGACCCCACTCAAAACGGGAGTTTAATACATCGGACTGCCCTTTATTGTTAATGAATTCACGAAACTCGCTACTTTCGGCTTAAATATTATATAATGTAGTTCGTCAAAACTAATTGCAAACGACTTAAATTACATAATGTATGTAAAAAAATATATTTACTATATTTTATTCACTTCCATTACAGCAAAGCAATAGTAAGTACAATGATACTATATATACCCAGTAATTTAAAATTTTGAATCCACCTATCAGACATTAATTTCTATGTGTCTCATCCTATAATCATCAATACAAAACATGAGCTAGGACTCCAGAGTTAAGAGTTTGGTGACTGTCAAAAAAATAAACGATTTATGTTCAAGAGAAATAATCCATACAGAAGTAAAGGGTGATTTTATCCAAGAGTTATAATTATACGTGTGTAACAAAAAGTCGAGATTATGGGTATGTTTGGTATAAAAGAAAATATTTTTCAATAAATGTTTTTCATGAAAATAAATAGTAATTTTATTTATTTTCTGGTGTTTGGTACGCAAATCAAGGAAAAAAATTTCTCAAGAGTATTCATAAATAATTTTGATACAATAAACATGAAGCCATAAACTTCGAACCAACAACCTTCCGAACCCACAAATTTCATAAACTTCTGAACCGCAAAACTTTCGAAACCGCGAAATTTCGAACCCGTAAACTTCGAAACACATAAACCTCCGAACTCAAAACTTTGGAATTTGTAAAATTTTGTACCTGTAAATCGAAAGATGAAAAAAGTAAAACTAAAAATATATTTTTGTTATGTATTTTGCTTTATTACATTAATTAATATTTAGTATTATTATTTTGTTAGTAGAAATTTTTATTAGCATATTACTTTATTAATATTTTTATCTTCTACTATTTTTAATATAATAGAAGATATATATTATTACTCTAGAAATATTTTTTTTTTTAAATTTTATTCTATTGTTCTCAGCAATATTATTTGAATTTTAATGGATAAAATCTTTATTAAATTAAAGGGACTTATATAGGCATCATATTTTTCTTTATTATGTTATCCAATATTTAGTTGCATATTAGTTCGTTTAGTATTTCGTCTACTACTTTTTTTTGTAATATAATAGAAGATATATATATTTTATTACTCTTAAAATGTTTTTTGTTTTTAATTTTATTCTATTCTTTTCAATAATAATTTTTGAATTTTAATGAATGAATTTTTTGTTAAATTAAAGGGACTTATACAGTCATCAAATAACTTTTTTGTTATGTATTTTTCGTCATTACATTATCCAATGTTTAATACTATTACATTGTTAATAGAAATACTTTATTAGCATATTAGTTTGTTTAGTATTTTTGTTTGCTACTTTATTTTTGTAATATAATAAATATATATTTTACTACTCTTAAAAAAAATTACTTTTAATTTTATTCTATTGTTCTCAATAATATTGTCTGAATTCTAATGAATAAATAAACTTTTTATTTTACAAAGAAAAATAAAAATAATTTAGAAAAAGAAACAAAGAAATAAACTAACCTAACGAACCCGAACACACGTTTGAGTAGTTAATTTTTTTTTCTAATTTCTTTTCCATTTTATTAAATAATATTTGAATATCCAAATTTGTTGGAGGTTTATTCTAAAATTTGACACTTGTTAAATATTTGTTGTTACACTTGACATCATCACATTGATGTGCTTCTCTTATTCTATATAGATAGATGTTTAGTATTATTCATTGTTGTCACACCTCCTTTTTCACCGGGTAAGGGTAATAAGGGAGTTTTTTCACTTTAAGTGA
>ML296985.1:0-22957 GCA_005239495.1 Nicotiana undulata | reverse complement strand
TCAGAAACAGCTACCCTAGCATCATGCTGAGCTGGAGCCGCTGGGGGCATAGGAATATACTCTGGTACCTGCCCGACATGGACCCTCAGATCAGGAGTACGGGTTGCGGGGGTCTGTGCCCCTCCCTCGGCCTGAGATGTGGCTGGAGCTATCGTGTGTAGTCCCGTCTGAGTCAGAGTATTGAAAGCGCTCATGAACTGAGCCAAAGTCTCTTGGAGGGTTGGAGTAATAGTAGGGACCTCCTGGGCCCCTCCGACTGTAGTTGTTGGGGGCTCCTTTGTCGCTGCTCTCGCCGGTGCTCGGGCTACACCGCGTGCTCGTCCTCTACCCCTCCCCTTGCCTCTGGCAGCTCTGGCTGGGGGCTCAGGTGCCTGATCGTCGGTACGTCCGGTACGGGTCCTCACCATCTGTGAGAAGAATATAATAGAGTTTTAGAATTTCGACATGAATAACTAGCACGACAAGGAATTCCAAAGAATATGATTGTGCCTAACAGTTACATATCCTCCTGAAGATAGATACGGACGTCTCCGCACCGATCCACGAGACTCTAATAAATCGGCTTGTGACTTGTGACTCCTATGAACCTAGACACTCTGATACTAACTTGTCACGACCTGATTTACCCTCCGAAAGGTATCGTGACGGCCCCTAGTCTCTACGACTAAGTAAGCCTAAATTTTCGAAAAAGTAAATATAGTAAAATAAATACAGAAAGGAAAATACAAGTAGACATAACATAGCCGCTCAGCATGTACATATATAACTCCCGAAACCCGGAATGTCACATTTAGCCACAAGCTCTATACCAAAATAGCTCTATACAACGAAAAAGAAATACATAAGATGTCTCTATCTAAAATGGAACAGAAGGTGACTCGGAGGATTCTGCGGACGCGACAGAATTACCTTGCGGTCTCCTCGATGAAACTGCGATGACCACTAGCCACGAAACTGTGTACTAGAACCTAGATCTGCACATGAAAAACATGTGCAGGAAAGGGCATGAGTACACCATAATTGGTACCCAGTAAGTGCCAAGCCTAACCCCGGTTAAGTAGTGACGAGGTCAGGTTAAGGCTCTACTGGATTTATAAGTAAAACAGTTTAAAATAGTACAGAAGGGAAATAAATTCTAAGGTAAACAGTAAAAATGAATAATCCAAAAATAAGACAACAACAGGGAGCCCTCTGCTCAGCACAACGTATCACACAATGGAATCTCCCGGGATACCGTCCCGTAGTCCCAAATATAAAGATGCAGTACATGGGGATCTCCCGAAATACGTCCGTATTCCCAATTTAAATATGCAATATAGGGGAATCTCCCAGAATACGTCAGTAGTCCCAATTTAAATATGCAGTGCAAATGAATGTCGGATAAGGTTTATTTAAACATTTCAGGAAAAAGTCACATACAAGAACAAGATAAAGACTAACTAACATGGTGCACATAATATCAAATAGGGAATTTAGGTAAAACAGGTAGACATGCTCCTTCCTAATCTAAACTACATAATTAGCACATTAAACAGTGAAATAAGAGAAAAATAATTTATGGCATGGAAAGGAAAAAATGGAATTTTAGCAACAATTGCCCGTGTACGTACTTGTCACCTCACGTACACGGCGCCCATACAACAAATAGTGTCAAAACAATCTAAGGGAAGTCCCCAACACAGAGTTAGGCAAGCCACTTACCTCGACTGCTCTGCTTAACTCAAAACCACGTTCTTGCCACGAGTACCCGACTCCGAATGTCCAAATCTATTCAATTCAATTGCATAATGTAAATATCATTTTAAGAAATCAATATAGCAAATTAGTTCGAAGCTAATACGCAAAATTAGGAAAATTTCCCAAAAGGTACCCCGGGCCCACGTGTGGGAATCGAGTGAAGTTACAAATTTAGAACACCCATTCATTCACGAACTCACTCGAACAAGAATCATCAAAATCCGACGTAAAAATCTCCTTAAATTCTCAGATTTCTACTTGGGGAACTTTCCTCCCATTTTCATGATTTTCACCCCAAATTCATTGATTAGATTGAAGCAATTGCTATGGGTTAATGATATACAAGTGAATTAATATTAGAAATCGTTACCTATGAATCTTCTCCTCAAAACCCATTGAAAATCGCCAAATCCCGAGCTCCAAATCGTTTTAGAAGATATGAATTTCAAACCCTCGGATTTTGTATTAACAGCCCAGCAATTCCGCACCTGCGACTCATTGGAATGCACATGCGGTCCCGCACCTGCGAGCCTAGTTGCCCCTAACCAAAACCGCACCTGTGTGTCCGCACTTGTGACTCCCCATCCGCAGGTGCGAAACACCAGAACCAGCAATGCTTCAGCTGGTTTTCTAAGTCCAAATCATCCTGTTGAGCATCCAAAACATCCCCGAAGCCCCCGGGACCTCAACCAAACTTACAAACCAGTCCTAATACCTTATCCAAACATAGTCGAGCCTTCAAAACACATCACATAACATCAAAATCACAAACTATACATGGATTCAAGCCTAAGGACTTATGAAATTTTCAAAATCCACAACCGACGCCGAAACACGTCAAAACTAGTCTGAATGACCTCAAATTTTACACACATGTCATAAATGACACTACCGACCTACAGCTACTCTCAGAATTCCATTTTGAGCCTGATATTAAAACTTCACCTATCGGCCGAAATCGCCGAAATTCTAACTTTCACCAATTCAAGCTTAAATCTATGACAGACCTCGATAACGGAGTCGACGGAATTCCATTCCGGATCCGTCTTTACAAAATTCCAACTACGGCCCGATTTTTAAAGCTTAAACTCATATATAGGGACTATGTGTCCCAAAATCTCCGAAATATATAACTAAACGTTCCGACAAGTCCCAAAAGCAGAAATAGACATGGGAAAAGCAGTTATTAGGGGATCGGGGCGCAAACTCACAAAACGGTCGACCGGGTCATTACACACCACAATGCAGAAAGATGGGTTCCCAAAGAAGGTTGGGAAATGTGTTGGTGATCCCAACATTATGGGGAGAAAATGGGCAACTGGAAAAGTTATATATGGAATAAATTATTATGAGTGCAACTAGATCCTCGTACAAAACAAATGTGAACTTGAAGTTCAAGTGATAATTTATTTGTAAAATATTGCCAGAAGCATTTGCTGACCCAAAGCTAAATGTTACATTTCAGCTGCTAATGCTCTAAATAGAATAAAGTCCATGATGGATATAATTTATGGAACGCATGAAGTGTAAAAGACTAATCGATTCCAAAGATAAAACTTCTTGAAGAAGGAGTGGAGCAAATGATCAAGATGGTTATAATAAGGAGGTAAGTGCTCTAGAAGAGCACCACGACATAACACTCTATAAGACCTCATGGAAGAGGCTCAGGTACCTAAAAATAATGAGATTTCGATAAGTTATGTCGTTATTGTGTGATAACAGAACCGATGTAAAATGATCACTGACGATATTGTTGATATAATGTAGCGCTCATATTATTAATATTGACGAGGATCTTGGGCTCAAATCTGTCATGAAAGTTGGACACATAAATGATTGGCCAAATGAAAAATGCGCAATGAAAATTGACTTCACCTGAAAAATGTGAAGCTGGACGAATAGTCCCAACACCTGAAAGTGAAATGAAAATTCAAGTCGATAGAAATTAAGAGGACTTGTGGCACAAGATTTTTCGTAAATATCCTAGAATTAGTTATATGGAGATATGTTCTCCTGTGGTGGATGAAATCGTTTTCATCTTTTAATTTGGAAATACATTAAAAACTTGATATGCATATAATGAAAATCCTTGAAAGATTTACATTGTTCTGAACCATAGTAAGGTTCCCAAAACACTTACTAAATAAAGTTTCATCAAATCCTTATGTGGATTAGACCAATAATAGCGTACCTGATTTATTTTTGTATCTAGTGCAATTGGTTCACTAATGTATCTTGCTAGAACCATAAGTATAACAATATTCTAGCGATATATAGTTTTACTCCAATGTGGATATATTAAAATACCATTAGTGTTATATTGCAAAAGGAATCCTTGATATTGATTTTGTCTATTCTAACAAATATTGTCAAGATTTTGTTGGTTATGCAAATGCAGGCATTTTTCCTTAAATTCATTCTTCAAACAATCTATTTGCATGTGAGGGTTGCCATATTATTATTCTACAAGGCAGTTAATTGTTGATACCTATTCAAGTCATGCCAAGATAAGCAACTGATAAAGCAAGTGACTCAACACACAACAGACGTGTGACATTTCTTTGAAGAGAAGATTCCAATAATATTGAAGATGATGTCGTTTGCATAGCTCAATTGAAAGAAAGATATATCGAAGGAGACATAATAAAGCAAATTTCATCATAGTTCTTTTTCAGACGTATGATCTTCAACAGAATGGTGAAATTGATATTCAACAAATTCGTTCATGTGATAATTTCGCCGATATGTTCACTAAGGCATTGTCAACCTCAATGATTGAGAAATTGAAATACAAGATTGAAATGCATTGCCTTCATGAAATAAAAGTGATGTTTTCATCAGGGGGAGGCAAACATGCGTTGTACTCTTTTTCCCTTAGCTGAGGTTTTATCCCACAGGGTTTTCCTGGCAAGGTTTTTAATGAGGCATCAAGTAGTGCGTATTACAAGCTATGTGTACTCTTTTTCCTTCACTAAGATTTTTTCATACAAGGTTTTTTCTTAGTAAGGTTTTAACGAGGCACATTATCTATAGACATCCAAGCGGGAGTGTTATGAAATATTATAATTATATTAGTGGATGTCTATAACTCCTAAAGAAGTTACCCCCACTACTCTTCCCCATTAACCTCTCACTACTTCTTACCATTATGGTTGCAACTCCCACACCTCCATAACCTCCTCCATGATCTTCCCTCATAATCTCAATAGTTAATACCATGTTCATGGCATTCCTTTTGTATTACCTATATCATCCTATAAATAAAGGGTTTTGGCATCACATTGTACACACTTAAATACATAAGAAATAAGAATCTTTTCTCTCTCTTTCTCTTATCTTATTTTTCCTTGTTTTATATTGTTATTTTGAGCTTAATTTCTTAACAATATCTTATTTCATCAGCCACTGATTTGTGAAGTAGGCTTGTTTCAACTCTTAGTAACTTTTGCCATGGATATATCAATCAAGCCATCATTCCTACTATTTAGAAGCGAGAATAAGGAGCTCTTCGTCGTCCTCCTTTTAAGTATAATTACATTTATGCCCTTAGGTTTTCTTATTACCTGCATTTACTTGGGGACATTTATGTAAATTTATTTTATTCTTGGGCGGTGGTTGATCAGCCCTCCTTGATCCTTTGCTCCCTCTCTCTCTTACTATTTGTTGCTGTGACGACGCCGACCATGGTGTAACAGACATTAACGGAGATCAGCATGCGTGGCCACGAGTATTAGCATGGTGTAACTTGGCTAGAGTTATGTCTTCGATGACTGGACAACCATGGTGCTATTGAACTACTGTTGTCGATTTTGACGGTAATTTGTTTTTTCATACCGAAATTATTCAGCTTTGAGTATCTTCTGGGGTTTCAGATGCCATAATTTTTCTCTCGTTTTGAATATATAAATTGGCGTAATTTCACAAAAAACGAAGGTAAATTGGTGTACTTTTACTTTTTATTTCTCTCTCTCTTGGTGATTTATAGTCTTTCAGAAATTTAGCATCTCTTCTTATGATGTGTCCTCATTAACCAACATGTTATTCTCCAAATTTCATGTAAGGGCCTTTTACGGTTAAAAGAATGACAATTTTGCAAATTTCTTTGAGGATATGGTGGATTTATCAGTATAACCGAGTTGTACCTTGTCGACAATGATAATCCTGTATGACATATATTATGTTAGTAAAGAATTCACAACAAACCTCTTGCAATACCCCAAAAAGAAAGCGTAATGTTTTCCATACCACCATAGTTGGTTCGCGCAATTCATTTTGCTACAATTATTGGATATTCAGCAACCTGTGCAGCGAGCATAAATTACATCCCAAACATAAATACTTGTCAGAGATATGTATAACGATAAGGAAGTTAAGAAGAAGTGGGATTCTAAAGTAGAGCCACCACAATACTTTGAATTGATTATGCGTCTTTATTTGAAGTGATCAAGTAGTTGCATATAGTGAGATATCTCCAGAAAAAGGAGCCAATATCACACAGCCCTCCACCTCCACTCAGAAACTTGACGGAGATGAAGCTAATTTAAGGAGCATACTCTGTTTGTGTGTCCGAGTTAATTGAAAGGGTATTTTTATTAGAAGTACTTACTATCATTTTTTGATAGAAATATACAAAGGACTCTACAAGCAAGCTGCTCTATTTTTTCCTCGGTGGATTTAATAACAATAAGAAAATCATAGTTGCTCAAGTTGTTGTGTGTTGAAGTCACTTGGTTGGGGAACTTGTTAATAGGAAAGACTTTAGTCTTCCCTTCCTCTACTTGTTTTTCGACTCTTTGGTCTGATAAAACAGTCTTCCCTTGATCAAATTGTGAACTATTTTACTGTTACAGTTACGTTTGAACCTATTGTAGTCTCGTGGGAATTTCTTTGTAAATTCGAGTTGCCACTCACTGAACACTCGCAATATATCAAGTTTTCTTTTTCTTTTTTTCCCTTCGGTTCGTAGTAGACAGAGCTTATTTGACTCTCAGTAAGGAATTGAAATAATATTTAGAACGGACTTCATATGCTTCCAAAAGGAACCAATAGAGAAAACAATCAGGGGAAACTTTTACTGATGTATCAACTGTCTAAACTTATGTTTTCATTAAGACTTACTATTGTTACCTAATCAGGCTTTCACTTAATACTAATCTATCTTAACTTATTTTGTTGCACTTCTTATGAATTAGATATATGAGTAAAAGCAGGAATAGATCTAGCCCTGTCAGAGTTGGCTCTAACAATCCTATATGTTTATCAACAAGTTATTTAGCCTAACCTTGTTGTTTCAATCTCAGTAATGATGGTCAACATTGATCGTTTGTTGCGGAATTTGAATTTTTAAGGTTGAGTTATTAATAGTACTCTCTACTTTGCAGTCTTGATGCACGTTAAATATGAAGTATTTGTCTTTATATTATTACTATTGTTAAATTATTTTTAACCATAAACAACTCGATATTTTATGCCAGAGAATGAAACAACAAAACCTGTTTTTTCCACACGGTCAACTTTATGTTGTTTGTCTAGAGCAAAGAGTTCGAACTGTGTGAAAGTGCTAATTCGACCCATCGCTGCACAGAAAATACTGTGTACAATGAAATTATTGAAAAGGCTATTTTATGAGGATATTGCAATTAGAGCACATAGTATCCTAGCAAAAAGAAACTATAACGAAGCCGATACAAAATGCAGCTGACACGCAATCTGGTTCGTAGCAATCAGAATGCATTCACTGAAGTGATGCAGACTAGAGAGAATATCTTCTATGTACATGATTGTTTTGACCCATGACAAAACAACAATGAGCTGCAATATTGGCTAGCATGGTCATACAGAGACGCTTGGGTGCAGATACATACTGTTAATACTAATAAGTAATATCCGCAAAAATGGCACTTCTCTGTAGGGGACAAGAGCTAAGAAGCATATGCATATGCTGGTAGAAAATGATTCCTGTATGTAATTTTTTTACTCTAGGAAGATCCCAAAAATGATTTTAGACAAGCAGTAATCTATCTTTAAAAATATAAATGTTTACACAACGTGAGTGTTTGGTGAAGTAAGACTACTATAAATGATATTTTGTAACTCATGGTGCCAAATTCGTGTTCTAATTGTCATGACGGGTACTTTATAAAGAAATAGCGTCCTAACAGTTCTTCTATTTTACTATCCGTCGGTGTCTATAGTTTATCTTTCAGTAAATGATGATTTATTATTTTCTGTTGTTGTTCTTCTTTTCCAATGCAGGCTCTACAGAACATATGGAGTACAAACTAACTATTGATAAGATCACTCCACAAACAAAAGAGTGGATCTCAAAAGTACAACTCATTGAGAAACCTCTGTCAAGGAAAAGTAAAGATGGAAAGACACGATTCCAGATTGCTGTTAGAAAATGTAATTTTCTCTCTACCGTGGTATTTCTTCTTTCATTGTGTGAAATATAATTGCAATCACCATTATTTTTTTAATTTAAACAAAAGAAAGAAACTTATCAGCTTAAGTTATCATACAATTTTTTATTTCTCCTCTCCTGACACAAACTATGTTAAGAAGTAAATATTAGAAGAGCTCTCTGAAGTCAAATTTTACGCATTTACCATTCACTCATGCTTGATATTTTCTTGCTCAGCCTCTTTGGATAAAAAAATTGGTACCAAGCTTTTGCGTTTCTGTTTTGGATTAATTGCTTCCGCCCATTTAACCCTTGATTTTTCTAAAAGGATATTTTTCCATTACTTTTTGCACTTGCGCTGTTCGAAATTTTCCTTAATTTACATGTAATTGTTTTTACCTACTAACAGGAAACCAGTTCTGCTAAATTTTATACACTCTGGGGGCTACCAGTTTGGATTTTAGGAAGCCTTTTTGGAAATAATTACTGCATGTGTTGTCATAACATTTGAATTTTACGCATGCTTAGCACTTTTTACAGGTGTGTTTTTTGCGTCTCTCCGTATATTAGTATAAACAATATAGTTAGGCACTTTGCACCGATTAATATATCGAGCGAAAATATAGATCTAAAGAAATATATCATTATAGCTGCTCTACATCTGTATGCTCAGTGGTTCCGCTGTGTTGTAGCTACATAATATATTGAACAACAATTTTCTCTTCTGGGTCTTATTTTGATTTGTAGTATCATTGTACAAATATTGGCCTCATAACTGACGCAGCTAAAACAGTTCTTTGGATTTTTCACAAAAAGTTTCCCGAGTCAGTTTCTTCTTTTATTTAAACGTTTTAGACATATATAATTATTTTCCAGATTTTCTGATGCAATACAATGGATTTTCTTGAGTTTTGGTGAATGAGATCTACATTTGAGAATGGGGAGTTCAACTACACATTCTTTAGTTCAAATAGTCATGCTGACTTCAGGTCAATGGTACGATACAATTTAGCTACGCTTTATGACTGACTAATATTCTTTCTGGGGCCCCTTTTTTTGGTAGCGCTCTACAAATTGCAATTCCTGTATAGATTAGTTATCAATTGTGTTTCATGAGTTTGAGGCTGCTCGTACTGTGCTTGTTTACTTTTTTAATATTTTAATATTTTGCATTTGTATGTCTTCATGTGTTCATATGGATACATTTCTGCAAGAGTAGTTGAGTAAGTCATCGTTCTATCAAAATGCAGGAAGAGCAAGTAGCCGCTGTTCTGTACGGGGAAGACATAGAAAAGTATGCAGACAAGCTCACCCCGTTTTTCACTTACTTGATATCTAATTATCTACTGCAAAATTGAGGGTTCCTTTACCCTACGGAGTACCTATCAACCATTTTGAATGGGTTATCGACAAATTTACTGTCGTCAAAGAGGTGAAAGATGATAACATACAAGACCCACCGCTCCCACCGCCGCCGAGGTTGAATACTGTACCCTTCGCATATTTGCCCGAGCAGCAGCGAAATACAGAATTTGGTAACCATTCTTTCACGCGCAGTACCCTCTTGACAATTAAATTTATTTATATCCTTACCTTCCGAGACTGTGTACATTGGTCTAAATTATAAGCCGCTTGCAATGTACACTAAACAGACATAACTGCCATTGTGGTGAACTGTGGCTCGATAAAGTATGCTGGCGCTAACAGTAACAAGTGTCGTGAAATTATCGTAATGGATACCAAGTAAGTCTGCTGGCACTCTATTTACTTTTTTACTTCCGCTACAACTTGCAAATAAAAGGGGCTACAAATATATAGCCAGATACTGCATGACGATGTCGTCTTATTCACTTGATTACTTTGGTCAGATACCTTCAATTAAGAAGTTATAATGTCATGAGATTATAATCTCAGCCATCTCCTCATCAGTGTCACCTTCTTCGACTAAAGCTGGCAGGAAGAAATTTTTCCAGACACATTTATTGCACCTTGAGCTTGATCTATGCTACTTGCCTTACTGTTTTGTTCAACAAATTTAATCTTACTGCGAATCGAACAACGCATAAGATCTCCAAAAAGAAATTGTGTAGGCTTTCAGACCTAATCCAGCTTTCGCTTTGTCTTGACATTTTGAACTACAACATTCAGTGATCACCATGGTTTAGTACAAATTTTTATTCTGTATATTGGCCTAGGTAAAATCTGCTCACGAGAAAAGAATGCAAAGAAGTCTGAAATGTGGCTATCACTGTTTTTTTAATGTGTCCATTACTGCCTTTCTTAATGTGAACATTGACTGCTATCATCTGACACATCTTAGGCTAGAAGACTTCATTACTCAGTGGGAGATCAAAACTCCTCTTTTTCTATTGTCCATGTCATTTTTGTGGCTAAAACATGATTCATATATAATATGTGATAAGAAAGTTTGTTACTCATTTTTGAAGATCATCCATTGGAAAAGATTTTAATCTACAGCTAACTCTAAATAGCCGTGTCTCATTTCTCCAAATGCTCCCCTATTTCCTCTTCTACGTCAGTTACAACTTTCTGTAGAAATTTGGTTGACAAAAAAACCTTAACAAAGAATCATAAAGTGCAATATATTAACATATGAAACAATATTTAGATAAGTTCTTAAGTTCCTATATAGCCAGAAAAAATCTCTTCTCAATCCTTATACCCGGCAATCTATCAGGTAATTTATTTGTTCTCTTTTTGGGCTCTAAAATATATATTTTTACTATGTATACGCTGCGTAGATTTTAGAAAATACAGTGACAACTACATACTCCAGAAGTCATTGGTTCCAAACCGGAAAAAGCTGTATAGGTCATGCTGCATTTGGTTGCTTAGACACGCAAGATGCATCATTTAAAAAACCTTTCTGCCAACCTTCACTCTCCTGCGCGAACATGTTACTTACTTCTTATAGCATTGTTTGAATTACGGTCTTACCGAATTGCCTCTGCTATTTTTATATTTCCATCCCCTTCTTTATTACTCTTGCTGCCATTGTTAGACTTGTATTTTTTTATTGGGTAGTGTCACTTATTGTCCATCTCTTTTACTGTAGTATGAGGCCTACTATCCTTACGATGTGGGAAGATATCACTGACGCTGATGGAAGCATCCTCGCTGCACAGGTTGCTGAGTATCCAATAATTGTAGCAAAACGAATTACGCGAACCAACTATGCTGGTATGGAAAACATTACGCCCCTTTTTTTAGTACTGCAAGAGTTCTGTTGTGAATTCTTTACTAACATAATGTGTCATATAGGATTATCATTGTCGACAAGGTACAACTCGGTCATACTGATAAATCCACCATATCCTCAAGTTGGAAGACTTCTAAACTGGTATGGAACAAATATTGATATAATCGAATTCATGCAATGTAAACATGTGCTCTGGTAAAACTAGATGGTCCAGCATAGCATATGCAATTCCCTGATGTACTACCGCATCTCCCTTCCCATGAAAAAGGGACATAGTTAGCAAGCTATAAGTTCAAAATTTTTCTTTCAGTTAATTACAAGTTTATAACAACTTGGTATCTATGTATCTTCATTGAAATGGTTTTGAACTACATTGCATCTCATTTTACAATATAACATTACGAGTTTAAAATCTTAAAGCTTATATGCAAATTTTCTCACCAAAATCCCAGCATTCCCTTAAGTATTTTCTGTTTTCTTTCTTGTTGTGACAAGAGGATAAAAATGAGTTAAGATTTTATCAAAGAAGTCGTCTTTAGATTCAATTACAGAACGTGTCACCCCAACTTATTCTTTCACTATCTCCATTACTTAGCATCCTACAAATGTTCACAAATCAGTGCTAGATAAATTTAGAGCACACAATCTTTCACCAGGTTTCAGTAATATTTCACTGTTTATGCGTGAAAAGGACGTCTCTAAGCCCGTCAGTTAATATAGAGTAATTGCTGCTACATTCTTTATACCTAACAAGCAGTTGCTTATAATGCTATTCTAAAAAATCTATATGTCGCAATTAGGTTCTGAATTTTCTCCTATTATACAATATGCTTTTCAGTATAAACTACCGGTGTACTTAAATGAAAACATTCGCTAACATGAGATTCCAATATTTAAATATTTCTTGACGTCTTTTGAAGCTATGTACATACGTGTTTCAACCACGCCAGCTTGTGTGCTACAGGTACCGCAAATACAACCTACTACCTTTTGTTTTTAGCTACGAAATTACTTTGTCACATGCCATTATTGACATCCTTTTGTTTTCCACTACTGCAGAAAACATGGACAACTCGCTTCACTTTGTGCAACTTACTGGCATGTACATTTACATTTTTGGTTAGCCGGTGAAATATAATGGTCCTGTAACTTATGTAAATAATGATGGCTGAAAGACTCACCAGTAAATATGATCCTTTTGGCTTGAATTTGTTTTCTTCGTTTTATGATCTATCCAAGTTTCTAAATAGAAATAAAGTCATCGTTTGTCCCACTGGTATAAGAAACACGAAATTTGCAATGATCGTAATCAGTTTAATGCAGTTAATTCGCAATAACTTAAAAGAGATTGCAATATTACTACTATGTTAATGATAATATGTGCTGCCAGAAAATGATACAAATAAAAGCGCATAAGGAATTCATTTTTAGTTGCTTCTACTACACAAATATTGATTACCTGTTACTCAATATTATTTATACCCATATCCTTATTTTTGAACTTCTTACATAATAGTTCCACTGACTGACAAAACTGTGAGTGGAGTTTTCAAATCTGCATTTGACCATAATATTCTCTGTCAAAAGGTTATTTATTATTTTCATTAAAAAAATTATCAGTTGCTAACTTATGAAATTTGGGCCCTGGCTCAGCACGGGCCATTCCCACTAGTAGATTAATAAAGGAGGGTCTCTCTAATCTACCATGGGAAAGAGCAAATTTCCATGACTCAATCGTTTGAGATAATATTTGCATGAGGAATAGAATAAACTTAGGTAAATTTTTTGTTTCTTTGGTAAAACCAAGCAACCAATATACCACTAGTTTTGAACAGGTCCAAGTAGTAATCAGCCACTTACTGGTTCCTCAAAGGAGGATCAGAGGTTATCATTGGAACATAAAGATCGATTTTTGTTTCTTCTGGTGCATGTTCTGAATATATTAAGAACTCAGAAAATTTGTCCATTAATGTAAAAAAATTGAATTGAGAAGTATAAAAGCAGTTTAAAACCCAATTATCATTTCTTGAAAAGATACTTTTGCTTTTGATTTGGAGAATTAGTTCTATGAAACATGAAACTTTTTGTACTATTATTGCAAGAGAAAAGAAATTGCAACATTCAGCTCTCTTCAGAAACATTATACAAGCCGTTTACAATCTTAGAGTCTTACCAGGATGTTTCTTGAGAAGAAGCATTTACAACAGACCAATTATTGGGTAAATATCACAAGCCCACAGATGAACTATGGGAAAAAAGAATGTGACTGTCAATGAAATAAGGAGACTGAAAAGGATAAAAACAAATTGAAGGACAGCCTGGTGCACTAAGCTCCCGCTATGCGCGGGGTCCGGGAAAGAGCCGGACCACAATGGTCAATTTTACGCGGCATTACCCTGCATTTGATAAAAACAAATTGTTTTAGCAAAATAAAGCTTCCAAATAGTCATCAACATAGGCAAGGCATGGCCAGTGATCCGTTCTAATTCGGACTAATGTAGAAGTATCAGAAACTTCCATCTGGAAAAGGAGATGAAATCTTGGTGGAAGGAATATTAAGATCTGAATTGATCCAAGGTTTTTCTTACTAATTTGGACATAACCCCCTCCCTCATCTTCATCATCCTTGTACTTGAGGTAAAGGGGGCCCCCAACTATACTAGATTCTGAGATGGTATCATCAGTAGAAGAGGTACCCAAAGTCACCTCATTCCATTCAACATCCCTTATAACTCCTCCCTCCTTCACAATGCTAGTTAGAGGATCACCGGTTACACATACAACAAAAGGTGCCAAGGATCGCTCTACAGCTTGGATCAAAGACGCCACAGGAACCTCCAGTAGCTTCACAGAGCGAGTACCACTGATTGCTGCAACCCCTTTGCCGCCTTTGAGTACAAATGTCTCCCCCCCAGTGCTGGTTGATGCACCACATGCTTCCCACAAGGCATTAAACAGATCCACATAATATCGACATACTGCATCTTCAGGCATGTCTTCTGGAACAATAGCTTTGAGAAACATATCTTCAATTCCTACTGTAATGTTATGCAGCTGTCCTCTAATGATCTGACCATTGTCCGCATTCGTTTCAATAAAAACATCAACAAGACCAGGTATTGGATCCTGTGGTTCCAATTCAATCAGAACAGGAGCTTTGAAGCTTTTGTCATCTCCAGAAGTTTCAGATACATTCTCCACAGGGATAATATCAAGGGAATTTGTCTGGTTAAATGAATAGAAACTTTTGGGGGGTTGACCTAGAAGAAAAGGAATGTGGCATGATGGAATAGAGCCGTATGGCGCAGCAGAAGAGAACTTGAGCACAGTTGCATATAAGGCAGGAAGGGTTTCAACTCCATTAGCTGGCATATTGATTCCCCAAATGCGACTGAAAGGCTCTGACTCAAGCCTTAAAGCACAAGGTATTTTAATCTTGAAACCTGGCATGTGTCTTAAGTCGGGAATAAATGAAAAATGCTTCCTCAAGATTTCAACAATCTGCGAAATCTTTGAATCCATAACACGTAATGGCTCCGGAGGCTGATTGTGCCTATTGGCTTCAGAGATCACCGTAACATCAGTAATTTTGTCAAACTCACTTTGCTCACTTGGGGACACATTGTCCTTGACAGGTTCTATATAACTAGGTTTCTTGGCATCAAGTCCCAGAGTTGACAGGGACAAAGACCAAGATTGTTTAACCAACAATGGCACCACGCGCTCAATATGCATGCAGGATGAAATACTCCTAGATTTCTTAGGGTCGTGAGAAATTCTAGGAGACTGAACACTGAAGAAAGAGCTGGAATGAGTAGATGGAGAAATTCCAGGAAGCTGGTCCCCACTGTTTAGAATGTCTCTTAGCTTTTTCCCAGGAACACAAATCAGCATCCGCAGGTAAATTCTGCAAAATACCACCAAATGTTAAAAAGCAATAGTATCCTGCAAAATTAAAATGAATGCTTTTCTCCATGTTCATCCTGCAAATTTAATGATGAAAACACTTCCCAATGTTATTTACATCTGTCATTCGCGGTGAACATGTGATGATATAAACAATGTGTACAGACAAACAGAATGAGGTAGGAAACAGGATGAGATTTTCTCATAGAATTACCTGGCATTGTCACGAACCTCCAGATCTGGGAAATAGAGACAAGTGAATGATAAAAGACGAGATAACCCAACAAATAACTTGGAACTATGTTGATGCAGGATCATAGTTCGACAAATTCCAAGAACTTTACTCCCATGACCCCATGACCTTAATCCTGTATCTGGACCATATTTTTCGACAAGAAATACCATGAACTTGGTAAGGATCTCCATTAACCCACCAGGAGAAACTTTATCACTCTCAGCAATCCTTTCCAATATAGAGAAGTAAGATACCAATTTGTAATCTATCTTGAGTTTTGGAAGCAAGTGGCCATCAAATGTCTTAAGTAGGCGTTCCCCCAACCACCGGTGCTTGTGACATGTCAATAAGCGATCAGTAAAACCAGAAATGACAGGAACCAATCCTCTATATTCAGACAAAGAGTCTATAAGTGTTCTCTGCAAACAAAAGTCAAGCTTCCAAATCATTTAGGCATAAAATAAACAAGCTTTGTTTGCAAAATCAAAGTAGAGTATCGGTGCTATAGCTAAGTCAGGAGGAGACGCATCTCATTCATTTCTAAACTCCTCAAGACGAACTCCAATCACACCCCTAAGTTGTCATAACATTCAGATTTGAGGAGATGGAAAGACTTTAAAGTTACACACGTGGCAGGGCACCTATAGAAGGAAGAACAAGTACTGAAGTACACCTAAGAAACCAATCCAGTGTTACGCAGCAAAAGTGACAAAATGAATGATATATATTTTTAGAGTGTTAGGCTCTATGCAGATTCTTCACAAAAGTTCTTATCTTCTGTGTTGGAGCACCTCTTCTCAACCTTTAATTATCCTATAGATTTCTTTCATCAGTAACATATTCTCCTACAACATTCAAATTCTACAAGATTAAAGTAAAAGGGAAAAGAAGAAACTCTCAATTGTTTGCACTACAGAAGCATTGCGACAAAGAATGTATAAATATTTTCCTATTTATGAAACACCAATTGCGTCGAAGCAATACCACAGAACTAAAGTAAATACAGAACAACAGAATCTAAGTATTTGTACCTGCACAGTGTGGAAGATTGTTGGCTCCACAAGGAATTTTTTGGAGATAGAATCATTGTCTGAGTGAGACTGCCCAATCAAAAACTTATAGATAGCACGAAATGCCACGGAAGTCTCCATACTCCAAGGAGGCAACCATTTAAAAGCTGATACACAAACAAGGCCGTCTTCAAGTAACTTCTCCTTAGTCATTCCCGAACTTCCCTTTGCACCCACTACTCCTTTTTCATTATCCATCAAAGCAGAACAATAGGCAAGCAAGTCAAGCTTCAATGATTTCAAAGCAAGTGGATCAAACACCGACGGATAAAAGCTCAAGCTCATATCAACGACATTCTTCCTTTTCTCCACATCCCTCTTCAATACCAACCGTATCAATCCAACTAACCAATGCAGCACCAGCAACCGGAAAAACAAATGATGCTGAGATTCTTTCGATAACAAGAAGAGTCGACTCGCGATTTCCAACTCTTGCCCTTCGAATGAGTCCATAAAGCTTAAATACATGACTAAATAAGCATGCCATAATAAAGGATCGTACGTATAAAGCAACCCTGAAAACTGAACCTTCAACAAAGACCCCTGCAAATCTAAAGCTGCAGCAACTGGCAATGTCTTATCCATAAACTCCAAGAGACCCCAGGGAGTCAAATTTTGTGGCCATTCAAACAAAAATGAGATCACTCTCCTTAACTCCCTATTACTCAAATCTGACAACTCCCCCCCTACAAAAACCTCACCTTTACAATTTTCATCTACTAAAAACCCCGGTACACTAAACGGAACCAATGTACTCGAAGAATTACTAAAGGATACATGAGGTTTTAATTTCACGATGTTATAAACAACAGTAACTAACAATAATACATAGCTTTGGCCAGCATGAGTACGTTCACTTTGGCACAAACTCCATAGATGCGATCCAATTTCACAAAATAAACAAGGAAAAGCAATTTCTAACTCACGTAAGCATTCGCAGGCGATCGACCGGGTTTGTCGGTCAACGCTATGATTCGGCCGGTTGATAATAGTCAACAGAAGCTCAATTAAGCTTTCAAACGGAGTAATAAAACTCGAATTAACAGAATTCAACGGGAAACTAACGGAATTGATGAAAATCGAAGTGGACGAGATGAGGAACTGTTCTTTGAGCGCGAATGAAGTTGAAACACCGTCGTTTGGTGATTGGATGACTGATCTTAGAGTTTCGAGGAGACGGTGAAGGAAAGTGGACGAAACGGTGTCGTTTTGGTTGTTGTATTGTTGTTCTTCGAGGAAGATGAGGAGTTGGAGTTTGAGATTGTGAGGGAGGTCTTTGCGGAGGAGTGATGAAAGTGTGAGGTTAAAGAGAGGAATGGCGGCGTAGTTGGTAGAAGTCCACCGGAGTATCCGTGCTGCGCCGCCGTGGTTGTAGTCGTCGATTAGATTTTCCCATTCGGAAGGCGATAAGGGTTTGAGTTCCGATGACATTTGACTCGGTCCGAGTTCCGAGTCCGAAAAACTCGTCGCTGATTAATGGGTCTCAAGTTCTTGTCATTTTGTTGAGCTAGAAGGCAATGTCCAAGTTCGGTATAGGAAATTGTATTACTTTTCCATTTTTTTGCTTTACTTCTCAAATTATTTAGGTGCCTTGTTCAGTTGTTTCATGTTTATCAAAATGGATTTTTTGGTATATATACAAAATTGTTTTCGTATTTATAGAAAATAATTAATTTGGTTATAAAATATATATATATTCGATCAAAGCTATAATCTATATATAACATCAATATAATTTTTATTATACAAAATTAGGTCAAAAGCTACAATTTACCTTCCGTAGACATCGAAATTTTAAAGGATAAACTTAAATTCTAAATTCAAGATACGACAGGATTCTTGGAATCCTAGAAGTCTATAAGAGTTTCTTCAATGTTACACTACTCTAAACCCAAACGCATATCTATAAAAGGGGTTACATATTCCCTTTGAAGAGACATCTAAAAAATGGATCATCTCGAAAATCTCATAAACTTACGGGATATTCATAAAGAGATGAAGAAGTGGGCGGATAATTCTTGATAATCAAATAATTCAAGAAGATCCACAACATACTTCATGGATATCAAATAAATCCATGAAAGCCCGCATCATCCTACGTTTGAGAAATATGCAAATAGAATTGTACCCGCAACGTTTTATAATAAAAAAATTATGTTTCTTCATATTTATATTGTGGTTGCAATTTATTTTTGTAACACATATAATTTGTTGCAAACAAATTGGCACGCCCAGTGGGACCAGTTCTGCCCTTCATCTCTTTCTCCTGTAAATCGAAAACTCCAAGTTTCAAAATCATTTGTTGCGATTGTCGAGTACTTCAATTCTTGCCTTCAAGTTTCGGCAAGCCTACACCCCGACAAACCTTGAAGTATGGGGCATTTGTAGATATCGAAATTTTAAAGGATAAAGTTAAATCCTAAATTCAAGATACTACAGGACTCTTGAAATTCTATGAGTCTATCAGAGTTTCTTCGAGGTTACTCTACCCTAAACCCTAACGCATACCTATAAAAAGGGTCACATATTCCCTTTGGAGAGGCATCTCAAAAATGGAAATCATCTCGAAATCCCATAAACTCACGGGATACGCACAAAGAGATCAAGAAGTAGCTGAATAATTCTTGATAATGAAATAATTTAAGAAGATCCACAACATACTTCATGGATATCAAATAAATCCATGAGAGCCCGCATCATCCCACGTTTGAGAAATACGTCGCTAAGGCCCTCGAATCACGGAGATAATCAGGAGAGAAGAATCAAGGAGTTGTACCCGCATCATTTTATCAATAAAATTATGTTTCTTCATATTTATATTGTGGTTGCAATTTATTTTTGTATCACATATAATTTGTTGCAAACACATACAACTTATATTTCAACTTGTATACAGTTTTTTTTATAAAGAATTCGATTAAAAAGCTACAATTTATATAAAAAATATATACTCAATTTATTTATGTCTTCTTCTTCGAGTCTCAATCTAAAATTTCAATCAATACCAACTCGAATCTTCAACAAATTCGCTCAAAATTGGGATATAAACTCTAAAAAATATTCTTAATCATTTACAATAATACACAATTCAAATAAATAATAATTTAAAAAAAATAATTTTTAAATTTAAAGCTTTTTGTTGGCTGTCAGTAGAGATTCTTTGAAAATGATTATCTTTTATACATCATAATGGATCATTAGATCTGATGACGTATAGACTCGGTACACAGGATTAACTAATGTTCTTTGTTACTATATTTTTATTACTCCTCCGGTTTAAAATAAGTAATTTTTTGATTGTTTTTACGCGTATTAAGAAAATTACCTTTAAACATTAATTAGTAATAAAATTGACTATATTAATCTGTATTATCTCTTCACATAAATACTCCTAACACATATTTCAATATTATTTATTCCAAAAACAATATAGAAAAATAATAATTAATTCATAAAAATTATTTATTTTTGACCGAAAAAAATAGTGATTATTCCTTCTTGTTAGTTAAAGCGGACTAAAAAGTACATAACTTTATAATAATGCATTCAAGTGAAGCCACTTATTTGGGAAGAAAGAAGAGGAGAGAAGATGAGTAAGATTATAGTCTAATATATTATTTTGTATAAAAATAATAAATTGTATATGCTAATCTATCTAAGTGATAACTTCTCGAGGAGAGGCAAATAAATTTATAATGTAATATAGATAGGTAAAATGTTCCTTTTCAAAATAAGTAGCAAACTAAATTCCTGAGCTTTCTTTTTCGAGCGAAGTGCATAAACAATTATTTTTGGGATGCTATTTGAGGATTAATCAGTACTTATTTTAAACTAAACTAGGAACTTTCAGCGCTTCGCGCGGCGGTAAAAATCACATTAATCTATAATTAGTTTAAATAAAAGAGGAAATTTTTTCAATAATATGAATAAAAATTAACTACAAATATTGATAAAATCCCGTTATAATTATTTTTAGTAGAATTAGAGCTTTGATAAACTACATTTATTGTAAAAAAAATTAAGAATTTTTTTTATATATTTTGTGTGTGGGGAATGTTAATAGAGAAACAATCAGAAATAAGTTTTTAGTTCTCTTTGCTAATTTGTTTTTATTTTCTTCGATTGATCTTCTTAATGAATCTAAAAAGTCTCTATTATCGATTGCCGCTTTATCCTTCATTTTTTGATCTTTTTATTCTTCTTCTCCCTCCGTTACTTCCTTTATTAATTACTTGTGTTTCTCTTTCTCCCTAGTCCCTTCTCCTACTATTACTCCAAAACTCTTCTTGATGCTTATAAATTTTTATTGTTTCTTCTTCATTTCCTTCAAGAGAAGTTTCAAAGTAGAGAATAGTCGAAAAAAGAGAAGAAAAACCTCATTGTTTCATAGTAATGTACATTTAAAAAATCAGGCAAAAATAGTTAAGATTATAAAAAAAATGATTTTACATCATTAGTTCCCAAAGAAGGATGAAAAATAATTTCATGGGAATTTAAGTGGAATACCATTTGACAACCATATTTTACGATAAATTCTTGAGAAATAATAATAGTCGCAAAGCCTTTGTAGGATAAAAGTTAAAGTTGGAAAAATAAAAAAGCATATGAAAACCAATAGAAGAAATAGAGTCCAAAAACTCAACTAAAGAGATGCAACCAATTATTTAACTCCTATACTACAACTCTTTCTCATCTACTACACATTCCCTTCTCTATCACAGTTTTAATAATGCATAGACAATAGAATGGGAGAAAAAATAATTATTTAGTTTTAGACTTGACTCCCGTGATAGCATAATCTCAACTTCTGCAGACTGCTTCTTTTTGCAATTTCACTCATTTGAAGAGAGGTAGGTTAAGAAGTGTCCTCATGTTCCAAATATCTATTTTTTCCTGATACAACAAAATATTGTATTTGTAGAACAAAAAATGAGAGTAAGAAAATAATAACATGCATGTACATAGAAAGGAAAAATATACTAGGCAGAAACAAACTGAGAAAAAAATAAACTTCCATGGCATGTTAGTTGAGAGTGAGAGTCTTGTTCACATTTTATGGACTATGATCAGGCTCAAAATTTGTGATGGATTATTATATGAAATTTAGTCATAAGGGTTGAAGAGCCAGTTCTTAAAAAAAGAAAAAGGCAAATAGATATGAAAATGATTTAAGGACTCTTTGTGTCATATCCGCTTTAGTAAAATGATTTAAGGATTTATAATATCTTTTTACCCAAGGAAGCCATTATGCTGCAATCATCCCGAATTAAGAATTGAAGAGAGCGAAAATTCATCATATAGAGCAGGCAAAATGAAAAAAAAAAGGGAAGAGAAAAAGACAAATGAATATGAATCGTTGAGACAGAAAACCCATTTGTGGAACCATTGTAACGTTTGAGCTTTAAAGCACGTATTACGAAAAAATGAGAAAAAGGCAATAATGAATATGAAAGGTTGGAGATGCAACACCCGTTCGTGGGACCGTTTCATACATTAATTTGAATATTATTTATTTTTTTATTCAAGATAAAAAGGTAAAAATTTAAAAATTGGAGAAAATAGATAAATATTAATGATGGCCAAAGAGAGGTGCCACCTCACTCTTTTATTTTCCTCAATTATATATATATATATATATATATATATATATATATATATATATATATTAAGCTAAGATCTTAGTTCTAGGGCAATTTAAGATATTTGTGTCCCAAAATATTACACCTAAAAACTAAAATTCAGAACGCACTAACTAAATTCTAACTAGCCGCCCTTTAGAGTGGCTTCCTGGTTTAAGGTCCAACTAGCGCTCTCTATCAGAAATGTTAAAATGTAAAGATGTCTTTCTCCAAAACTCTTCTCAATCAAGGTCGAAATAAAAAAAAAGGAACTTTATTCAAGTTTATCTTGTGTATAACCAAACGCATATTTTATATTATGCTCTTTCTATTCCCTCTTTAGTCCAATGAGCCAAACATCTAAAGTAAAAGGGAAATTTACCCTAAATGCCTATTCAGGCAATTTTAATTACCCGTAACTGCCCATTTTAATTTGTCTTACAATATGTACCTATGCAATCTAAAGTATTTACCCAACTGCCTATTTTCAAAATCCTTTCCTTTCTAATCCCGGATAACGTGAAACTCCGTTAATTGTCCCAGNGATGACGCACAAAATGAGTTAATTAAATTAAGTGACAACTGATATTATTTCAGTTTAATGATTGAATTAAATTTTTTTAAAACTTTTGCGTACAAATGTATACTCTGTTGGTATATCTATATACTATACTGGTATCATAGGTTAGGTGGAACCTTTTTTGTTTATATTAGCTATATTTAATTGGTACACTATTTGATTTTTCTTTAGTAATAGTGGAATAGTAC
>MDKH01177235.1:0-12884 GCA_005239495.1 Nicotiana undulata | reverse complement strand
ATTAATAAGAGTAAATGCTCTTGAAACGAGCCTTAATCTAAGAAATATGGTATAAAATGTGCCAAAATTCTCCGGCATATCACAAACCCTGCTACCAGACCCTGTGGAGCGTTCTGAGGGAGATACCTTCAGTCCACGTCAGAGCTTCGAGGTATACAATGGCGTTCGTGGATCCCGAGGCTTCTTTCATTTACCGCTTCATTGTCTTTCCCCTTATTTTCGATACAGTGTTCTATTTTCCTTCCAGACTTGTATTTAGTATTCTAGTAGCTAGTCCGTGAGATTGCGACACCCCGGTTTTGGGAAGGTTACGTTATTTCATGATTGTTTTGCTCTTATTTTTCGCATTTAAACCTTCGTTATCTTTATTAGCAATGCTTGAAGGATTCTGTTGGGAATATGAAAGAAGGAAAAACATGTTATCAATTTTCAGTTAAATGGTTGTCCCACTATTATCTCATTATGTAATGGGAATTGGCTGAAGTTGGCAAGTTAGCATTATATTTCGTATTAAATGATTTTTAAATTGCTATTGCAAGTTATACGTTGGCTGGCCTAGCGGGTTCAACGTTAGGCGCAGTCACGGCCTAAAGGGTGGAAATTTGGGTCGTGACAGAAAAGGAAGGGACCTCATGAATTTGACAGGATTAAAATACCCACGCAATATGAATCACATTGGGATGCTGTGAGATACAGTTATGAAAGTATGGTATCGCCCAAGGTGGATCAGTATAATCATTTCAGATATTCCCCGATGAAACGTGAGCCCTAGCAGCGGTGTTACATAAGAGATCAAGTTATTAGTGGTAGATGGTGAATCAATAATAAATGGATAAAAGTTCAACAGTATGAGATAAAATTAGACCATCAGTCTTAAGGATAAGCAAAAAGAGTAATCTGGAGTTAGTTGCAGACCTCAGTAATGATAAATCAAAGTAAGAGTTATGGTATAGTATGACCTACGTAGATGTGGTAAAGATTAAGGTATATGAAATAAGATATAGCAATATTCGCAAGTTCTATAGGGTACCGAGCGAAGAACTTCAATATACCTATAGATGCCCAGAGAGACATCTTATTAAGCCATGTATATGTTTACAATGTAAGGCCTAGAGATTGGCTAAAAGCTGGAGAAAAAAGGGAGAGAAGAGTCGCATAGGCACACTTACAAGGTCAGTATCGTAGAGGTTGCATGATAAGGGGTAGAAATAGTTACGAGATTGGAAGGAATTCGATCACAAGTCATGGCGTGGAAAAGAGGCCTAAAGGGGGGAGGGGGGGGATACCTTGGCCGTTGGATTTATTCAAAAGAACAGTTGCCTAAATGGAAAGGAGAATATTAAAATATTCCAAGAGCTATGGGTTATGAGAATGATAAGTGCATCATCCAACATTCGAGGGAGAATGTTCCAAAGGGGGGGAATGATGTTACGCCCACCAACATTACGTTGATGTTACGCTTCGCAGTATTAAATTACGACGATGTTGCACCCTGTAGTATTGTACGTTGAATTTTTCGGAAGATAATTGACATTAGTCCAAGGAAAAGATTATTTGGAGATTATAAGGATTATGCTATTTCAAGCAAGTGATGAGGAAATTCGTGAAGGTGAGAGGGAAAACAAGTCAATGAAAATAATTTTTTGTCCAAGTTTGGCATGTTGGGATAAAATACTGGCCAGGTGTTCATACCCGGTATTTTTTTGGACTAGTACCATACAAGGTACCATGTGACCATGATAGTATGATGTGTAAAGGATATTAAAAAATATTAGAACTTTAAGTCATTCGAGATAATTCTTAATTATGCGGGTAATTGGTTAATTATCGGATAACGAGACATTGCCTAATTACCTAATAAGTGGATAAAATTAATATCCCACCCCACCCCCATCGTGGCAAGCAACCCCCTTCCTTGTAATGACTAACTAATAAAAAAAGCAAGGTGCCACACTTTGAAAGCAAGGTGACACCAAGCATTAAATATGTAGGCCACCAAAACAATGAGGATAACACTATAAGATTCTAGGAAAAACATTCCAACAAACTTTTTCCAAAGATCAGTAACGTTTTGTTCTAAAAAGCTTCATTCAAGCCTTTCATTCCATAAGTCATGGCACCTTATATCAAAGATTATGATCCATAATCTGCAATACTATAGATAGATGATTATTAGAGAATAGAAACTAATGGAAGATTGGATGCATGAATTCACGCATCAAAAGAACTCAAACTTGGGTGAAATATCTTGCTCTGCTAATGGGAATGGATTGAATAACATAAATGGAAATGCAGTAGTTGTAGGTCCAATTAGAAAGAGCTTTTCATATGAAGAAGAGATTGGTACTGATTTGAGATGGTGCTTTGCTCTTAATAGGTATCTTCTTTTCTTTCCCACTCATAACAATTATAAGCAGACAATTTAGTTATACACCATTTCAGTGTACAAAACTTAACGTAGAATTATAATATATATCGCTAGCGGGTAATTTAGAAGAATCTTGCAATCAACACCAGATCCAAACGTCCAAGAATGCAAGTGAAGATGCAACGGGATTTTACAATTCTAAGAGATCACGGTGCAATCTTTTCCAAGAATATCATACGGATTTTTCCTACTTCAGATATGCTAAGGCTAAGCCCTTCTTTCATTTTGGCATGATCTCGTAATTACACGAGTTTGATAACGAGGCATAAACAAAAATTCATATCCTAGAATTTATGTATATTTTTCTAGTCTCGCAAGTTACGTATATTTCCTAGTTTTGTACATTATTCTCTTTATCGGGACTTCATATTCATTTGAGTATTTCCTTCTTCCAATCAAAAGAGAAGAGAGTCTATATATGTCAAGACCCAAACTCTATAGGTCGTGATGGCGCCGGACACCACTGTTAGGCAAGCCAACCCCTAAATTAGTTGAAATACTTTCCTGCTTAACATCTTCGAAATCGTTGCCTTTCCTTGCATTTCATAATTAAATAAATAGATTTTTGTAAATTAAATACGATAGAAAATCAATTTAATTCAATAAAATAAATCTCAACACATCCCCAGAACCCGGTGACACAAGTACATGAGCAACTTCTAAGAATTTATACAATTATACAACGCTTGTCCGAGGAACTAATTGGACAAAGACTGGAAAAAAAATGAAGTGTAAATACATAGAAGGGAGACTCTGTCAGCTGCGGAACACCTCCGGATGAATGCAACCCGTATAAGTCTAAATCAATCATTGTACTATGAAGGTACCTGTGCAACAAAATGCACAGCAAGTGCAGTATGAGTACATAAACAAATATGTACCCAGTGAGTATCCCATCTAATCTCGAAGAAGTAGTGACGAGAGGTCGACTTGACACTCACTAGGGTCCAACAGTATAATATAACAGGGTATAATGGAAACGGTAGGCATGTAAGACAGTGAACAACAAATACGTATAAAGCACAGAAATCCAAGTAAATACGGATAGTAAATAACAATTTCCGCTTTCTTTTCACCAAATTTCTGTCAAGTCAATACCCACGAGCAGTACCAAATAGTCATGCGCACACAGGAATAAGACAACCGGCCGGAGTCGTAAGGGAGACATATAAGTACTATTTGGTCGTAAAGCTTCCCCCGCTCGCGAATCATACCTGCGACTCGGGTGCTGACACGTATATAACGAATTATCATAAAGCTTCCCCCGCTCGCGAATCATAACTGCTACTCGGGTGCTCACATATATACTGAATTATCATAAAGCTTCCCCCGCTCGCGAATCATACCTGCGACTCGGGTGCTGGCACATATATACCGAATGATCATAAAGCTTCCCCCGCTCGCGAATCATAACTGCTACTCGGGTGCTCACATATATACTGAATTATCATAAAGCTTCCCCCGCTCGCGAATCATACCTGCGACTCGGGTGCTGGCACATATATACCGAATGATCATAAAGCTTCCCCCGCTCGCGAATCATACCTGTGACTCGGGTGCTGACACATATATACCGATTTATCATAAAGCTTCCCCCGCTCGCAAATCATACCTGCGACTCGGGTGCTGACATATATATATATACCAATTTGCCAATAGGCTCGGTAGAGGCTATACTCGTAACATAGATTAATTAAATGGAAATTCAGATGCAACTTATACCATTTTTCATGCTAGATCAAATAATAAGCAACTCAAAGTACGCCCTAAGATACATATAAGGCACATAAAATCATGCTTGTGAGCCCTAAAACTACCCGACATGGCATAATAGTCGCTACGTACGGACTCTTATCACTTGGTACGCACGTATCCCCCAACACAATTACACACAGCATATTGAACACCTATGGGGACAATTTCCTCTTACAAGGTTAGAAAGGAGACTCACCTCGCTCCGCAATTCCATAAACGACTTCCAAGCCTTCCGACGACTCCAATTGATACACAACGCCCAAAAACTATCCAAATAACGGGCAAACCAATAAAAATATACTCTAACACTAATAAAAATTCAATTTATACTCGGGCCCACGTGCCCGGACTTTGAAATTTTCCGAAGATAAAGTAAAGGACCTATAACCTCACGAACTCAAATATATAATTTATTCATAATTTCATGCCCAAAATCGCGGTAAAACAATCCAAAAATACCAAATCTTAGGTTTTATACCACACCCCACAACTTTCCACTAATTTCCATGTTAAAATCTATATATAATCCAATTATTTAACTTGCAATAGGTGGGAATCACTTACCTTGACATAGATGATGAAGATGGAGCTCCAAAATCGCCCCTAGGTCGTCTCCAATGGAGGAAATGAGATGAAATAGCCAAACCCATTTTTTTGCCAACTTATACACTTCCAGGAACTCTTCTCCGCGTTCGCGGGCCTCCCCTCGCGTTCGTGAAGAACAAAAAGTCTCAAAAAACCATTTCAAACTCTTCTCAGACAGACTCTAGTATAATGATCATATCGTTTTGCACAAAACTCCAAATAACAAATGGTTTAATGTTCTGAAAACTAGACTCCAAGATCTACTACTTTTATGTTTTGGTCATCTTCCAATTCCTTATAGATTTCTAGATATAAGCTGCCAAAGTCAGCCCTGTGCAACACAAATTTCTTCTTCATCTTCCCGGACACCCTGTAGTATACCAACCATAACTATTGGTACACAAATCCAAATGCTAAATGGTTTACATTTCTGGAAACTAGACACAAATAGCTACAACTTTCGTCTTACATAATCTCAAAATTCTTTATAGATTGTGAGATATGAGCCTCTGAAGTCAGACCTGCGCAACAAATATTTTTCTTCTTCGTGAACGCGAGGCATTGTTCGCGAACGCGAAGAGCAAAGTCCATGATGCCAAATTCTTCTTCGCGAACGCGAAGAACAACACCAGACACCAGCATCAGCCATCTCAAAACAGCCCGAAATGATATGAAATCACCCTGAAACACACCCGAGGCCCCGTCCAATCACACGACTCAGTCCCATAACATGCCACAAATTTGCTCGAGGCCTCAAATCACATCAGACAATGTCGAAACCACGAATCGCACTCCAATCCAAACTTTATGAACTTTGAAATTTAAAACTTCTACATTCTATGCCGAAACCTATCAAATCATGTGCGGTTGACCCCAAATTTTGCACACAAGTCATATTCGACATTACGGACCTGCTCCAACTTCTGGAATCGCATTCCGACCCGACATCAAAATTTCCAGTTCCGGTCGGATTTCTCAAAAACCTTCAAATTCCTATCTTTAGCCAAATGACTTCAAAATGACCTACGGACCTCCGAATTCACTTCCGATCGCGCTCCCAACTCCAGAATCACCATACAGAGCTATTCCCAGACTCGGAATCCCAAACAGATATCAATAACACTGAAATTCACTTCAACCGAGACTTATGAAATTTCTTCTGAAATGACTTCTACAATTTGCGCCGAAAAGCTCCCGGGTCATCCAAAACATGATCCAAACATATGCCGAAGTCCGAAATCACCATACGAACCTGCTGAAACCTTCGAATCCTGATTCTGAGGTCGTTTACTCAAAAATCCAATCTTAGTCAATTCTTCCAACTTAAGGCTCCCGAAATAAGAATTTTCTTTCCAAATTGACTCTGACCTTCCTGAAACTCAATTCCGACCATACCTACGAGTCATAATACCTTAAAGGAAGCTGCTCACGGCCTCAAACTGCCGAATGATGCGCTAGAGCTCAAAACGACCGGTCAAGTCGTTACATTCTCCCCCACTTAAACATGCGTTCGTCCTCGAACGTGCTAAGAACTTATCTGGAGTTATCTGAAATCACTATTTAACACCTCGAGCACCTGCCCGTGCTACCACAACCCAGTTGAGTACACTTGCTCGAACTACTCTGAATATTCTCCATTTTATTTAGTCAAGTTAGCCTTGGGGCTTAATTTCAACATCCGAAATTCTTTGTCAGGCCTGCTTCCAATATACGAACACCGTATTAATCATCACACGATGTACCAGAACATGACTGCATACCTTTTCTGAATTCACACCATGAACCACATCATTCACAGGCCCATAATAACACTTTCTGCTCATAATAGCTAATATTCCCCGAATCTGATCCTCACAATGCCCCCATGACCCATATACAGGCCCTGTTCTAACTCTTACAATACCTCCACGACGGAAGAGACGTGTAGAAATTCATAACCAACTGCAGAGTTAACAATTCATCGAATCTCTCCTCTTGACTAGAATTATCACCTCATTATGAACCAAATAATGCTATTTGTTCTTTACTATACTTCACAAAATCTTATCGCACTGATCCCTGATCCAATAGTCTCGTCTCGCCCAATATGAACTGCTCAGTTAACAAATCACCCCCAAACATGACCATCAGTCTCACACAATGCCACAATGTGCCAATAGGCCACAACTCGAACATGATACATAAGGAAATGACTCAGGAAGGGACTACTCGACTCACACAACTAATATGAACTTTCCTCAGAAAATAGGAAGTAAAACACAAGAAAAATAATTATAGGGAACCGTACTCAATATCACACTGTTGCGGCGTGCAACCCGATCCAAATATCATACCCGTGGCGGCATGCAACCCGATCTACACATAAAATTTACATAAGAAGATACTCACTGAGCTAGATTGATTATTACCACAAAATACTGAATATCGATCACAAGCACGCTAAGTGCATAATACCATTCTGGGGAGACTGATAGAGCCATATGCTACAAACTCAAGCACAACTGAGGTGCGATATATAAAATCTGAATCTCGAGAGCCATCCCGCTCACATAACCTCATCACTACGCGGAATCTCAACACATAAGAAATTACCAAGCTATTTCACAACTCACACGGAACGATCATAATATACCTAAATTTGACGAAGACGGAACAACAGCTAATATTCCAACACCCCTCCTCAAGGAGTGCTATACAGAAATGGACATACCCGATTCACGTGAAGCCCATAGTCACATTGAATCCATTCACAACCCTCAAGCTGATCCCCCTCACACTGTACTAGGCTAATAGCTTCACCTGGTCCAATAATACCCCAATTCCTCTCATAATACACAAGAACAACCATCATAACTGGGACAAACACCCCACAATCCACAATCAACCGAACCGAACGCCTTCCAGACATAAATTCTCAATTAAGCAATATTACACTCCTTCATACTTGGTCTAATTCTTCGACCAATCAGGTGACTACATGTCACACTTATACAATCTTCCCACGGTCATGCTTCCACGGCCTTCCACACAAGGTAACAAGTATGCACATCCATACCACCGACCACCCTAAGGTTGTAAAACAATCAAGAACCCATGACCAGGGTGCAAAGCCTCTTTCATCAAGCACCGATCTCAGGTGACACTGAAGATAATACCTACTTACTTTGAATTTTCAAATCCTTTTTTTCTTGCTCATCCGAGCTCATGACATCCTTGTTAGCACCGAACCGCAACCTCGATCCTTACTCCCAGCTACATACTTCTTACTACACCTGATACGCCAATATAAAATAGCGCAAGAGTTCCATCATAACTCCTGAACCACTAATAGGGTGAACACTTCACCACATAGGAACCTTTTACTTACCTCAACTCAAGAGAATCATAACAACACGCAAGTGAATTCTCACCATCACAATACATGCAAATCCTTAATTAGTAGTCTATGCCACAATAATCCTTCCGGGATCTGCCTACACCTGACAAGCCATAATACTTGAATGCTTCCAAATAAATCCATTACGGCGGCCGACAAGCCTCGCACACATCGGCACAAACCACATGCATAACTTAATCATACCAAAGGAAATGATCCCCATACATATGCCATTTCAACCATGGCTAACCAATCTATCTTCTTTTAATAATCCTTAATTACCTAAAAAATAATAGTAACTCCATTCATCATATAAAGAACTCAATCCTCACTCATCCCGAGTGGCCTTGATTCCCGAGACCATGTTGTCTCAATCACACAAACCGTCTCATACCCTCCTCGTGCGCATTCACCTCTTCGATTGATATACCCATCCTAATAACCTTTCTACAAATCTGGAGTTATTTCTCTCATTCCTCCAATACTATAGTGCAAGCAGAAAACATCATGGAACATTACGGGCCTCCTATCACAATCTGTTGTAAGGCCCGATCCTTAGCCATATTGGAGACATGAAACCCTTAAGCACCGCATTCTTAACTTTCTAATTCATTAAGACCACTATTGAGAGTCATCCACTCTGACTAGCACCGAATACAATCAACTCCAGGGCTCTTCTAGCACATGAACACAGTTTTCAATGAAGCACGTGACTGAGTCACTACCCTTACGACTCGCCTATGCCTTAGGCATAAATTCTGAATCCTCCAAAACCTAAACCTGGTCCAATAGGTCCAACCTTTACACACATTTATCAAATCCCATGCACAATTACCATTTTACTCTTTTTCCCTTAGCTGTAATAACTTGCCAATACGCCGATAATCCGCAACCCCATGAGAATATAATCTCGCAACCCTATGGCAGGCGGTGGAACTCTCCCACTTTGCCTGAAGCTACTCCTTGCACCACTGTAGACCCCACCAAAATTCTTTCTTCATTGCTAACATGATTTTGCTCAACCGACCCGTCCAATTCTTCAAAATTCTTCTGTTGACATTCCATGAATACTCCAATTTTCTAGCATCATTCACATATTCAGCCTCCTACCGAATGACCATTAGAATTTCTCGCAGAAACTTTCCAACCGCTAACCTGCTCACAGGAGATAACCCACCCGTGGAAATTACATCTAAAACCTTCCAATGACGTCGTACTACACAATCTCTACAACATCAATACCCCATCCTAAGCCCATTCTCATTCACCAACTTTACCGGTCCATCCTCTCCCCATGGAAATCTACTAAATGCGCTACAATATCTTCTAATTCACAACTATGTTGCCGCTCTCCCACTTTAGTCAAACTCCCCCTCCACGCAACTGCTCGACTTCCGCTTCTTACACTTGGCCTTCTAGAATGGAACCAATGCCTAGCACTTCTCACATATCTTCCTTCATTGTATGATGCCCAGTTGCTGCCTCAATTCAATATCATTCCCTGTAGTTCTTAAACCAGTAGATCACCACGACTTCAAACTCTCCGAAGATCATCTTTCTCGAGTTGCCTTCATTACTAATACTTATTCAATACTGAACTGCCGCACCTCACAGTTTCTGACAGTCGCTTCTTCAATACTTCTTCACAATACTCTGACCCCATGGAACCGAAGAAACTATAGCACTAGCGAACTTAACACATTCCATTTGATCAGAGACGACGATATCACATTACCGATGAAAATTCCACCTCATTTGAAAACACCAAGTCTCATTACTTTATCTCCCAAACTTGAACATTCATAGTCTAATTGCCCTTCCTCCGCCAGAACTAAAATACCGAAATCTCAAAATCACACTCCGAGAAGACCTCCCTTTAGGTCATTCATTGCCCCAACATATGAGCAAGCATTCTACCATCATATCAATACCACGCGATGGCCGATCGTAAGCATCATAACAACCTGAGCATAGCCTCAAAGTTCTCAGGAAAAAAACTACTGAGCTTAAACTACATATTATCCTTCTGCAGGGCAACAACAACAGCCCCAACCAATTACGCATGGAAAACATGACGCACCCTATCCGTAGCACCATTTCAATTCCTCAAATTCCTGATCCATAGCAAGCGCTTCACGACGCGTAAGATTGAGTAGGAATAAACATAGGCATAAGCCTTAAAGGAACCAAATCGCACGATGAGGAATCAAGAAGGGAAATACTCCTATCAGCCATGTAGCCTCTCGAAGATAAGTACAGACGTCTCCGTACCGATTCGCAAGACTCTACTATACTTGCTCATGACTCGTGAAACCTAAGGGAACCTAGTGCTCTGATACCACGTTGTCACGACCCAAACTCTATAGGTCGTGATGGCGCCGGACACCACTGTCAGGCAAGCCAACCCCTAAATTAGTTGAAATACTTTCCTGCTTAACATCTTCGAAATCGTTGCCTTTCCTTGCATTTCATAATTAAATAAATAAATTTTCATAAATTAAATACGACATGAAAACAATTTAATTTAATAAAATAAATCTCAACACATCCCCAGAACCCGGTGACACAAGTAGATGAGTAACTTCTAAAAATTTATGCAATTATACAACGCTTGTCCGAGGAACAAATTGGACAAAGATTGAAAAAAATGAAGTGTAAATACATAGAAGGGAGACTATGTCAGCTGCGGAACGCCTCCGGATGAATGCAGCCTGTATAAGTCTAAATCAATCATTGTACTATGAAGGTACCTGTGCAACAAAACGCACAGCAAGTGCAGTATGAGTACATAAACAAATATGTACCCAGTGAGTATCCCGTCTAATCTCAAAGAAGTAGTGACGAGAGGTCGACTTGACACTCATTAGGGTCCAACCGTATAATATAACAGGGTATAATGGAAACGGTAGGCATGTAAGACAGTGAACAACAAATACGTATAAAGCACAGAAATCCAAGTAAATACGGATAGTAAATAACAATTTTCGCTTTCTTTACCCCAAATTTATGTCAAGGCAATACCCACGAACAATACCAAATAGTCATGCGCACACAGGAATAAGACAACCGGCCGGAGTCGTAAGGGAGACATCTAAGTACTGTTTGGTCGTAAAGCTTCCCCTGCTCGCGAATCATACCTGCGACTCGGGTGCTGACACGTATATAACGAATTATCATAAAGCTTCCCCCGCCCGTGAATCATACCTGCGACTCGGGTGCTGACACATATATACCGAATTATCATAAAGCTTCCTCCACTCGCGAATCATACCTGCGACTCGGGTGATGACACATATATACCGAATTATCATAAAGCTTCCCCCGCTCATGAATCATACCTGCGACTCGGGTGCTGACACATATATACCGAATTATCATATACCAATTTGCCAATAGGCTCGGTAGAGTCTATACTCGTAACAATATTAATTAACTGGAAATTCAGATGCAACCTATACCATTTTTCATGCTAGATCAAATAATAAGCAACTCAAAGTACGCCCTAAGATACATATAAGGCACATAAAAGCATGCTTGTGAGCCCTAAAACTACCCGACATGGCATAATAGTCACTACGTACAGACTCTCGTCACTTGGTATGCACGTAGCCCCCAACACAATTACACACAGCACATTGAACACCTATGGGGACAATTCCCTCTTATAAGGTTAGAAAGGAGACTCACCTCGCTCTGTAATTCCATAAACGACTTCCAAGCATTTCGACGACTCCAATTGATGCACAACACCCCAAAACTATCCAAATAACGGGCAAACCAATGAAAATATACTCTAACACTAATAAAAATTCAATTTATATAAATTCCCAACTCCGCTCGAAAAGTTGACAAAAATCACCCTCGGGCCCGCGTGCCCGGATTTTGAAATTTTCCGAAGATAAAGATTACTTATAACCTCACGAACTCAAATATATACTTTATTCACAATTTCATGCCCAAATTCGCTGTAACAATCCAAAAATACCAAATCTTAGGTTTTCTACCAAACCCCACAAATTTCCACTAATTTCCATGTTAAAATCTGTATATAATCCAAATATTTAACTTGCAATAGGTGGAAATCACTTAGCTTGACATAGATGATGAAGATGGAGCTCCAAAATTGCCCCTAGGTCGTCTCCAAGGGAGGAGTGAGATGAAATAGCCAAACCCATTTTTTTTGCCAACTTATACACTGCCAGGAACTCTTCTTCGCGTTCGCGAAGAACAAAAAGTCTTGAAAAGCCATTCCAAACTCTTCTCAGACAGCCTCTAGTATAATGATCATAACCATTTGCACAAAACTCCAAATGACAAATGATGTAATGTTCCGAAAACAAGACTCCAAGATCTACTACTTTCATGTTTCGGTCATCTCCCAATTCCGTATAGATTTCTAGATATAAACTGCCAAAGTCAGCCCTGTGTAACACAAATTCCTTCTTCATCTTCCAGGACACCCTGTAGTATACCAGCCATAACTATTTGTACACAAATCCAAATGCTAAATAGTTTACATTTATGGAAACTAGACACAAGGAGATACAACTTTCATTTTAACACCATCTCAAAATTCCTTATAGATTGTGAGATATGAGCCTCTGAAGTTAGACCTGCGCAACATATATTTTTCTTCTTTGCAAACGCGAGGCACTGTTCGCGAACACTGTGATGACTCAAAAGGTCATCCTGAGTAATTCCAGCTAAATCTGTGTTTCGAGGCCTCGAAAGCCTCCGTTA